>CM022754.1:24379997-24454094 GCA_012411365.1 Ameiurus melas | reverse complement strand
AATAGTTATGTGTAGAATTGTGTTCTTGTTTTTAAACTAATGTTAGTTAACTAGTTTGCAGTAAGTAACGAGCAAATGCCAGCCAGTTTTAGTCAGATAATTAGCCTAATGCTCTAATCTAAATTAAAATAAGCGAAAAAATAAAAATGAAAAATTGTTCATAAAGTTTTGTACAGAAAACAAGTATTAAAAGTGCTTCGAGTGTGGAAATTCGATGAATTGTGTTAAAGAAGCCTTTTGATCGTAGTGATGAGTTCTGCTGCTTCATGATGAGTATAACACATATTTTATTTCTTCAGTCATAGTTTTGGTTGAAGAAACCTTGAAAGTTGAAGACATCATGTCTGAATATGGTGGAGCCAGACGCCGTGTCCGACAGACGAGCACTCCAGGCGCTTTTTTTAAACTACATTAAACCACTCTGTAAACAACCATATGTCTTTTTCTACACTCGCCTCTTTCAAGAGTTTGTTTTATTAAAGAATGAAAGTTGTTGCAGTAAAATAAAATATTTCACTCAGTTCATTTTCCTGCACTACGTGAATTCCCACAGCTTCAGCATGCTTTTTATTTGCATGCTTTATTCTGACCACTTTTTCATTTCCAGCAACCACCTCCGCCTCCTCCGGCAGTTCGACGTCAGCAGCTGCTCTCTGACCGAGAGCTGAGACAGCAAGCAGCCACAGGGGCAGGGGCAGCGGCAGGGGCAGAGGCAGGGGCAGAGGCAGGGGCAGTGGGAGGGCAGCGGCAGGTAGGTAGCTTTAAATTACCATCTGTATCCTAATGATGTGTCCTCGGGCATTTAGCTGTCCACAACTATCAGATTATTTCCTGTCAAGATAATTGAAAAAAAATCAATAAATCAATAAAAACTAGTGTTCTAAAACTTGCAGCATTTCCCCCTTTAAGCCTCTTCAAAGTAGTGTCCTCGAGATCGATACACTTGTCCCATTCCTGGAAACTTTTCCTGTGATCATCTTTTATCATCATGTCTAGTAGGGCTGGGTAAAAAAATGTCGATTCTCCGATTTTAATCAATCTTCAGTTTAACGAGACGATATCGGTTCAGGAAATCCCCGAATCGATTCTTAACGCACCTGCTTTACCTGAGAGGATGTGAATATTACCTGTAATTCGCCTCTCGCCCTGAAGATGTCGCCATCTTTCATGTTTTGAATTTTGAAAATGGTTTTATTTCTTGTTGTTCACTGTTCCACGTTTACAGGTTTTTTTTTGTTTTTTGTTTTTTTTACAGTAGTGTGCAGTTTGTGCTTACCTTGTGTGCAGTGTGTTTCTTTTTACAAAGTTTGTTACTAAAAGTCATTAAACATAATTGAGTGGGCCCTATTGTTAAAGTAAATGTGTATTTTAGTAATATGGCTAAGTAGTGGGGTTTCTGTTACCAGCATTTTTCCCCCCAAAATATTCTTATTGAGAAAGAAAACAAGCCTCCTGTCACATAGCAACAATACCATTCACATTTTTTTTATACTTACATAAACACACACACACACACACACACACACACACACACACACACACACAAACACGCACACACAGTATCTCACAAAAGTGAGTACACCCCTCACATGTGTGTAAATATGTGATGATATCTTTTCATGTGACAACACTGAAGAAATGACACTTTGCTATAATGTAAAGTAGTGAGTGTACAGCTTGTGTAACAGTGTAAATTTACTGTCCCCTCAAAATAACTCAACACACAGACATTAATGTCTAAACCGCTGGCAACAACAGTGAGTACATCCCTAAGTGAAAAATGTCCAAATTGAGCCCAAAATGTTAATATTTCGTATGGCTACTGTGGTAACTTGTATAATAAACAGGACCACAAAAGAGGTTGTACCGAGTGGTAGCTTTAATATGAAAAATAACATGAATGCTGTAGCATAAGAACGCTAGGAACACAACACGTGCTTCTCGTAGGCGACTTCCCTAGCACACCTTTTCTCCACGAAGGTAGTGCAAAAACTACTCTCTAAAAACATAGACTCCCCCTAGTGGTAAGAAATGTAATTACTATTTGGTAAGTATACAACACTCCTCCCTACTAAATTCCAAAATTCCCCCAATACAAATAACTGGAAAATTTTAACTAGTGTGGTGTCATTTCTTTCTTACATATTGACTCATTATACTTCTTCAAAACACAAATCATATTATTTGGTATACTCTTATATCTAGCATATGCACATTCCACTGAACACATTCAGATTAATTAAACATTCAGTCTATCTGGAGGCTTCCGATCACGCTGTGACCTGCGAACTATCTCCGGGGTGTTGCTGGCACAACTGAGGTAGGTGTTTTGGGTGGATCTGGTATAAGAGTCACAAGAGGGGCCTGTGTGTCTGTGATCACTTGTCCATCCTCTCCCGGGTGGCAGACATTTCTTCAAGTGACTTTTCCTCTGGTGAAGCTTCCCCAGTAGTCTGACTCACCAAGGGGGAACTCTGAGGTGCTACTGACCTCAGGGGTCTGTATCATGACGCAGGCGTATCGTGGTCCTGATGTCTGCGGAACACTCATCCATCAGTCAGTTCTACGACGTGAAGAGGGCCTCTTTGTGTCAAGATAACCCCCCCGCAGCCATTGCTGATTAGAGTTATTGCTGAAATTCTTAACATAGACATTGTCACCTGGTTTCAGCTGTCTCTGTCGTGCATGTTGATCGTGACCTTCCTTCTGTCTTTCCTGCTTTCTCAGCACCCTAGCCTTAGTGTCTGGGCAGGCAGATCCAACTTTGACTTAGGCCTACGTCCCATCAACATCTCTGCTGGAGTACGTGCAGTAGTGGTTTGCGTGTAAGGCGATATTTAAACAGGAACCGAAAGTCTGGTACTGAGAGAGTCACCTTTCATCCTTTTTAGACCCTCCTTCACTGTCCGGACAGCTCTCTCTGCCAATCCATTCGAGGCTGGGTGGAAAGGAGAGCTGTACAAATGTGTCGGATGCCATTCTGTTCCATAAACTCACCAAACAGCTCACTGGTAAACGTCGGACCATTATCTGTGACTACTGCATCTGGCAACCCGTGGATTACGAACACTTGTCTGAGCTTGTCTATGGTTAAGGGGGCTGTTAGGTTGCTCATGATGGAGCGTCTATCCACTTGGAGTGCGCATCCACTATTATGAGGAACATCTGCCCCATGAAACGGACCAGCAAAGTCCAGATGTAGCCTTGACCAGGGGTGGTCTGGCCACTCCCATGGCTGCAAAGGGGCTGGTGGCGACATGTGTTGATTTGCCTGACATTGTGTACATGCCTTTACCTTGTTCTCCAGGTCTAAATCCATTCTTGGCCACCAGACGTAGGATCTCGCCAAGCTCTTCATTCGTGACACTCCTGGATGGGTCTCATGTAGTTCTTCCACGATGTGTGAGCGTCCTGGGGGAGGTACAACTACCCCGAACCCCAGAATATGCAGCCATCCTGCAGGCTGAGTTCTGTCTTGCGTTTGGCATATGGTTTCAGTTCCTCACTGACAACCACACTGGGCCAGCCCTGCAACAGGTAAGTCTTTACTTTGACAGCACTGGGTCTCTCTCTGTCCACTGCTTGACCTGGGCTGGCCCTTAACAGGTGTCTCTGACAATTTCTCTATGAAAAAACAGTCTCTGGAGGCGTATGTTGAGACAGGCGCCTCCGGCAATGGCAGGCGACTCAACGCATCGCCGTTTGCATTGTCTTTTCCAGCTCTGTATACTATTGCGTACTGGTAGGCTGACAATATTAGTGCCCACCGTTGGATTCTGGCTGGACGCGTAGCGGCGAATGCAGCGTTTTTCACTGAACAGACTCAGCAGTGGTTTATGGTCAGTGTGGATTTTGAAACACGTCCATATACATACTGATGAAAACGCTTTATCGCGCGAAAACAATAGCAAGACCTTCTTTTTCCAACTGTGAATAACCTTTCTCTGCAGCTGTCAGCGTCCGTAGGCGAATCCAACAGGTTTCTCTGAGCCATCTTCCATAACATGCGGCGCGAGAACCGCCCCCACCCCACAAGGCGTTACATGCACATGAGAGAACAATGTCTTTATCGGGATCATAGTGAACTAACAGTTTTGCTGAATGAAGGAGCTCTTTCACCTCCTTAAACGCTTTCTCCTGCCACGCACCCACTGCCACTTTGTGTCATTGTGCAGCAGCTTGTGCAGAGGTGCCAACACTTTGGATAGATCCTGCAGGATCTTCCCATAGTAATTCACCATGCCTAGAAACGAGCGGAGTTCGGTGACGTTCTTTGGGCTTGGGGCGTCCTTGATAGCCCCTCACTTTGTCCTCTACTGGGCGAAGACCCTCTGCTGTGATGGTATGCCCCAGATATCGTCACACTTGGTGCCATAAACACACACTTTCCACGTTTCCAGATGCAGCCCTGCATCTGAGAGTCTCTTTAGTACCTGCTCTAGGTTTTCAATGTGCCTATCCTCAGTAGACCCGCTTATTAAAATGTCGTCTAAATATGCGGCTACATGAGAATCCCTTGCAATATAGTGTCCATTGTCCTTTGAAAAATAGCGGGACTGGGCGCTACTCCAAACACTAGGCGATTGTACTTGAATAATCCCTTTGTGTGTGTTTATTGTGACAAATTCCTTTGATTTCTCATCAGAAGTAGCTGCTGGTAAGGTTGGCTCATATCAAGCTTTGAGAACAGTTTACCTCCAGCCAGTGTTGCGAACAGGTCATCCACCCGTGGTAACGGGTACTCCTCCAGCTTTGAGACTTGATTCACCGTAACTTTATAGTCACCACAGATCCTTACGGTTCCACCAGCTTCAACACGGGAACTATAGGTGCTGCCCACCCTTGAAAACTGGACAGGCTCAATGATGCCCAGTGCCTGTAAGCGTTCCAGCTCCTCCTCCACTTTGCTTTTCATTCCATAGGGCACCACTCTGGGCTTGAAAAACGTGGCGCGCATCAGGATCTACATGGAGCTTCACAGTGACTCCCTTTAGTGTGCCCAGTTCGTCTCTGAACACATCACTGTATCGGTACAGAATGTCCTCTGTTGTGTCGCATACTTGATCTCACATGCCAATTTAGCTTAATTTTACGTAGCCAGTCACGGCCCAAAGACTAGGCCCACTACCTTTAGCTATGACTAGTCTGCCTTCAGCCCTCTGACTTCCCACTGAAATGTTCACCTGTAACACCCCAAAATGAGGTATGGCCTGACCCGTGTATGTCCTTAGTTTGAGATTCAAAGGCTTAATAGAGGAGGCTTATGTCCCCATGTCCTCCTGTAGGTCTCCTCACTGATGACCGATGCTGTAGCCCCAGAATCAACCTCAAACTTAATGTCTTCTCCTTCAACAGTCACTGTCGCATAGTAGGGCATAGGTGGTCCTCATCCGTATCCACTGTAAACATGTTGAATGCACATCGCGCCTCTCCGTCAACTTCCTTGACGTGATGTGTGTGTGCTTGAGGCCTGCGGGCTTCAATGTTTCATTCTTAGCCTTATTTTTAGCACTCCTGCACTTTTTAGCTAAGTGTCCTTTTTTTTCTGCAGGTATGACAAACCGTTTCTTTAAATTTACAGTCATTAGCATAGTGTGGCCCTCCACAACTAAAACATTCCCCTTTCTTTGATGACCTTGCAGCCTCTTTGTTCACGTGGTGCACAGCCACTGACTGTGATCCAGCCCGACCCTTTTGAATGTCTTTTGCATTATTTACCGCCATTTCCATTCGAACGATATTTCTAATGCTTTCTTGAAAGTCAGTGGTGTAGTTTTCCCCAGCAACGGCGCTGTATGGCGTCATTAGCAATGCCGCATACTAATCTGTCACGGAGCATGTCATCTAAGACGTCCTTAAAATCACAATGTTCTGACAGTTCGCCAACTCTGCAACAAAATTAGCTACAGACTGACCTGACTTCCGAAAATGGCTGTGAAATTTGAAACGTTGGACTATTACTGACGGTTTTGGATTGTGGTGATTCCCGACGAGCTTGATCAGTTCAGTATATTCAATTTCCCCGGTTCTTCGGTGTAGCTAAGTTCCTTATCAGCTTATAAGTCCCAGCTCCACACACACTCAGGAGAATGGCGCGCTTTCTAGCCTCCTCCGCAATTCCATTTGCAGGAAAAAGTGTCCCAACCTTTCCTCATACTCTGTCCAGTCCTCGTCTCCTTCCACAAATTCACCGATAGTCCCAAACGTAGCCATTTGAATGCTGTGCTCTTCTCCTTGTCCTTGTCGCTCCTCTACAGCCACTGGCGCTCTGATTCTCTCTTCACCGTGCTCCTCTGCACTGCTCGAGCTTCCACTTATGAAGATAACCGCAAGTTTTCTCTAGCTAGCACTCCGTGTAGCTAACACTGAAAACAAAACGCGATAGGAAAAAAAACAATTCCAGTTCACCTTGTCGCCAAAAATATGTGGTAACTTGTATAATAAACAGGACCACAAAAGAGGTTGTATCGAGTGGTAGCTTTAATATGAAAAATAACATGAATGCTGTAGCATAAGAACGCTAGGAACACAACACGTGCTTCTCGTAGGCGACTTCCCTAGCACACCTTTTCTCCACGAAGGTAGTGCAAAAACTACTCTCTAAAAACATAGACTCCCCCTAGTGGTAAAAAATGTAATTACTATTTGGTAAGTATACAACAGCTACCATTATTTTCCAGCACTGCCTTAACCCTCGGGCATGGAGTTCACCAGAGCTTCACAGATTGCCACTGGGGTCCTCTTCCACTCCTCCATGACGACATCACGGAGCTGGTGGATGTTAGAGACCTTGTGCTCATCAGGGGCGCACGGTGGCTTAGTGGTTAGCACGTTTGCCTCACGCCTCCAGGGCCCGGGGTTCGATTCCCGCTGGGGCCGTGTGTTTGCATGTTCTCCCCTGCAGGGTGTCCAAAGATATGGATCAGCATGGTAGGCTGATTGTTGTGTCTAAATTGTCCATGGTTCCAGTAATCCATGTCCTTAGTCTGCTTGACTTCAGAAAACTGTTCTTCCTTCTGGGACAACAGCCATGATGGCGGTTTTGATTTTGATGTGCGGCGTATGGTCTGAGCACTGACAGGCTGACCCCTCACCCCTTCAAACTCTGCAGCAATTCTGGCAGCACTCATACACTCATTTCCCAAAGACAACTTCTGGATATGACGCTGAGCACGTGCACTCAACCTCTTTGGTCGACCATGGCAACAGTGTCAGGGTCTTGGTAATCTTCTTATAGGCCATATTTATGTAGAGTAACAATTTTTTTTTTCAGTTCCTCAAGAGAGTTCTTTGCCACGAGGTGCCATGTTGAACTTCCAGTGACCAGTATGAGGGAGTGTGAGAGCGATGACACCAAAGTCATCGAGTCAGTTCTTCACGCTGCCGTCTCAACGTCTCACCATCGATTCGTCGATGCCAAGCTTACGTGCAGCAGCTGTATTTCCTTCTTCGACAGCCAGATCGATCGCCTTTAACTTGAAAGCTGCATCATATGCATTTCTTTGTGTGTTTTCCCTGATGAGGGGGTATGCATGAAGCGCAAAACGACTGATCTGAAGAATGTAGGGTGAGCTCGTTAGATTTAATTCGAACAGTTTCATTGGTCCACTGTGACCTGTTCGGTAATTTCATTGGTCCGATGTGAGGAGGATAAATGTTTTGGCAGCATGAAGCTCGTTAGGCCGTAAAAATCCATACATTAGCCGCATCATTGTTTAAGCTGCAGTGTGAAAAAAGTAGCGACTTATAGTCTGAAATTACGGTAATTGATGTCCTTTCAGACAAGCAAATGCTCCATTCCATCTAGCGTCACGATTTATATCGATATAATATCTGTATCGTAATAAATGGTTACGCAATACACTTTCTGAGATATGAGGGCGGATTTTTTTTACAACGTGTTTTTTAAATAAAAAACAATTAATCTTCTCTTTGCAGACAGTTTGCTAGCTAAATTGTGTATCGAGGTACCGTATCGTGTACCTATCATGTATCGAAGTATCGAGATATAATGTATTTTTCATATCCCCAGGCCTTCTGATTTTTCATACAATTGCAATTGTCTGTGGAATTAAAATAACAGCTGGCTGGCAAGTTTCATTTCATTGTTCCGTAACACTCTCCGTTTTACAAAGATTTGAGGGATGCAAAGGTAACCGATTTGCAATACGCACAAAATTTCGTTTGGAAATGGCTAAAGTGCGGAAATTTAATCATTTGTTTGAATCACTAAATCATCCGGTTCAGAGGATTGAATCAGTAGCTTTCATGGACAGTTGTGTTTCTCTATATAAAAACAGAACTCTAGAAAAACGTTATGTTAAAATTATCTTTAGCTCAATAACTTGGTGAAATGTGAAAGTCAGCTTGTCTGAAATGTGCATATTACACGTTTGTCTCCTTCTCTTTGGTCAATTGTGAAATTTTTTTGTCTTCTTCAATAACAGCGATGGAGAATCCATTAAAGTTTATGTTCGTGTGCTGCCCTTAACACAGCCGACGAGAGACAGAGGCCAGGATTTGTGCTTGACCGTGATCTCCAATGAAACAGTTCAGGTGCGCCTGAACTCCAAACCCACGCCACAAAACTTCAACTTCGATCACCTGGTGGACGTGAACTCGACTCAGGTGAGAGGAGCGAAAGCGAAGAATGAATCAAACAAAACATCTAGAACAAATAGTTTGTAAGAGTCAACTCACTGAAGTGAATCATTACATCTATAGAAAATATATCAAAAATATGTCTAAGAAAATAGCTATGACGTGTAATCAATATATATAAGTCACTTCTGGATATGTTAATGAAGTGTATTCAATGTAACCTACATTTAGAAGTACTACTTTAAGCATAATCAAATAATCTGTATGGGTTAAAAAGCATAATCTATAATATGTATAATCAATCGTTGGAAGCATAATCCAAATCTATAGAACAATGGTTAAATCAAGTCATATTCTGAGTGGATTTGAGTTGGATGAATGCCATGTCTTACTGTACAACAAAGTTCTTCTGTACCAGCTGGCACTTTGCTACACAGCTATAAATTGGCATTGGACATTCACTTTTGTGGGAGAAAACTTTGAGCCAGGTGCCTATGGAAGTAGGAAGAGGCCTCAGGAAGGGAGTGTGGTTCAAGGACAGGACAGAGAAGCCTGAGTGAAACCATCTTCTTGTAGAAAGGAAGAAACCTTGTCCTCATAAAACCTTTTCAAGAAAATCAACTCATGCGCATGCTCCACAAAGTTAAGATAACGTATAGACATGAATAATTAATTAAGGCAATAGAGATTGGTCTGTTCCCCGGAAAGAAAAGGGGGAATGCCCCATCTAGGGATAATTTTACTGTTTCCAAAACATATATAAAGACATGTATGTGTATGTACAAGTTGGACTCTCTGCAGACAGTCACCTTTGTTGGTTTCCAATAAAGTTTATTACTTTTGACATCTACTAAACTCTCTGTCTTAGAAGTTTTTTGACTTAGGCTAGAAAGGTTGATTTTATCCACAACACATCCTCCCGAGGCTTGTAGGGACATATCACTTACGTTCAAGAGATTTATTTTTATTGTGTGTCCCTAAAGCTCGTACTAACTTTGGGAAAAAGGCTTTTCATTTTGCTGCACCATCTGCATCTGCATGGAATCGGCTTCAAAAGGAATTACAGTCGAAGGAGTTGGTCTCACTATATTCTTTTAAAGGTTTTTTAAAGGACCTTGCCGCCTGCCCAAGACGGAGTCTGTTTTTGTCACTGTTTTTAAATTGATTAAGACCTTGGTTTTTATGATGACATTGTTGTCCAAATATGATGAGTGAAAGTGTGTCTATGTGCTTATTTGTGTCTCTATTTATTTGTAACTGTGCTGCTGCCACTTGCCAGGACACTCTTGTAAAAGAGATTTTTAATCTCAAGGTTTTTATCCAGGATAAATAAAGGTTTGAATGAATAACGGCAAGTTCAGTTAGTGTGATTCACCAAGAGATTCCACGATTTATGGTCTTAAAGGTTTTATTAAATTATTGTGGTTTATTTAAACCTTCAGGTTTACCGTGTTTTTGTGTTTTAGGGTAAACTGTTTTAACTACTGTGTGTGTGTGTGTGTGTGTGTGTGTGTGTGTGTGTGTGTGTGTGTGTGTGTGTGTGTGTGTGTGTGTGTGTGTGTGTGTGCGTGTGTGTGTTGGTGTGTGTGTGTGTGTGTGTGTGTGTGTGTGTGTGTGTGTGTCCGTGTATGTGTGTGTGTGCATGTATGTGTTTTGGGGTGTGTGTGTGCATAAATGTGTATTGATGTGTGCGTGTACAGTGGTGTGAAAAAGTGTTTGCCCCCTTCCTCATTTCCTGTTCCTTTGCATGTTTGTCACACTTAAGTGTTTCGGAACATCAAACCAATTTAAACAATAGTCAAGGACAACACAAGTAAACACAAAATGCAATTTGTAAATGAAGGTTTTATTATTAAAGGTGAAAAAAATCCAAACCATCATGGCCCTGTGTGAAAAAGTGATTGCCCCTAAACCTAATAACTGGTTTAGGCCACCCTTAGCGGCAACAACTGCAACCAAGCGTTTGCGATAACGTGCAATGAGGCTTTTAAGCGTCCTGGAGGAATTTTGGCCCACTCATCTTTGCAGAATTGTCCTAAATCAGTTACATTAGAGGGTTTTCGGCATGAACGGCCTTTTTAAGGTCATACCACAACATCTCAATAGGATTCAGGTCAGGACTTTGGCTGAGCCACTCCAAAGTCTTCATTTGTTTTTTCTTCAGCCATTCGGTGGTGGACTTGCTGGTGTGTTTAGGATCATTGTCCTGTTGAGGACCAAGTTCGTTTCAGCTTGAGTAACCGAACAGATGGTCGGACATTCTCCTTCAGGATCTCTTGGTGGACAGCAGAATTCATAGTTCCTTTTATCACGGCAAGTCTTCCAGGTCCTGAAGCAGCAAAACAGCCCCAGACCATCACACTACCACCACCATATTTTACTGTTGGTATAATGTTCTTTTTATGAAATGCAGTGTTCCTTCTACGCCAGATATACTTGGACACACACCTTCCAAAGAGTTCCACTTTTGTCACATCGGTCCACAGAATGTTGTCCCAAAAGTCTTGGGGATCATCAAGATGTGTTGTGGAGAATTGAGGCGAGCTTTGATGTTCTTTTTGCTCAGCAGTGGTTTCTCCTTGGAACTCTGCCATGCAGGCCATTTTGCCCAGTCTTTTCCTGATGGTGGAGGCATGAACGCTGACCTTAACTGAGGCAAGTGAGGCCTGCAGTTCTTTGGGCGTTGTTGTGGGGTCTTTGTGACCTCTTGGATGAGTTCTTGGGGTAATTTTGGCGGCCGGCCACTCCTGGGAAGGTTCACCACTGTTCCATGTCTTCGCCATTTGTGGATAATGGCTCTCACTGTGGTTCGCTGGATTCCCAAAGCTTTGGAAATGGCTTTATAACCCTTTCCAGACTGATAGATCTCAATTACTTTCTTTCTCAATTGTTCCTGAATTTCTTTGGGTCTCGGCATGATGTGTAGCTTTAAGGATCTTCTGGTGGACCTTACTGTGTCAAGCAGCTCCTATTTAAGTGATGCCTTGATTGTGAACAGGTGTGGCAATAATCAGGCCTGGGTGTGGCAGAGAAATTGAACTCAGGTGTGGACAACCACAGTTATAGTATGTTTTAAACAAGGGGGCAATCACTTTTTCACACAGGGCCATGATGGTTTGGATTTTTTTCACCTTTAATAATAAACACCTTCATTTACAAATTGCATTTTGTGTTTACTTGTGTTGTCCTTGACTATTGTTTAAATTGGTTTGATGTTCCGAAACACTTAAGTGTGACAAACATGCAAAGGAACAGGAAATGCGGAAGGGGCAACACTTTTTTCACACCACTGTATGTGTGTGTGCGTGTATGTGCATATCTGTGTGTGTGTGTGTGTGCTGCGTTCGTGTGTGTGTGTGTGTGTGTGTGTGTGTGCGTGTGTGCTTTAATCAGACTCGATTTTTCTGGCAGTTAAGTTTTATAATGCACTAACAAATATATTTTACTTACCGAGGAGTTATCAAAGTTACATTTTTATGCTAAATTCTCTGGTAGAATCGACATGCAGAGGATATTTTGTCTGCAGCATCCAAATCTTTGCTTATAGATGAAATATAATTGCCATTCATCATGGTCACTAGGACACAAAACACATTAAATGGTGACGAGGCCACTCCTTTCACTGTGACATGCTGCGCCAGATTTTAATAAACTGAAATAACTGAATTAATCCAAACACACACACACACACACACCATCACCATCTTATAGGAGCCTAAATGTTTGTCCATCAATCAGATTCTGGCGAAGTCATTTTAATGCTGATGTATGCCAAATGTGCTAGTACACCCACAGAAATGCTAAATGGAATTATGAATCTGAACGAACCATCTGCCACACACACACACACACACACATAAACATGCATACAAAGACTGAGTTTAAGAAACTCATATACATTTGTGAGAGAGAGAGAGAGAGAGAGAGAGAGCGTGTGAGGAGAGGAAAAGGAAGAGAGAGAGAGAGAGAGAGAGAGAGCGTGTACGCATGAGTGGTGGAGAGATGGAGGGAGAGACAGCCAGAAAATCAGGAGCTCAAACTGCTACATATAAACACACACAAATACTGTGAGAGAGCACAGTAAACACACACACACAAATACTGTGAGAGAGAGGCGTGTACGCATGAGTGGTAGAGAGAGAGAGAGAGAGAAAGAAAGAAAAAGCGTGTAGCGTGGTAGTAGAGAGAGAGAGAGAGAGAGAGAGAGAGAGAGAGTGTAGCGTGAGTGGTAGAGAGGGAGAGAGAGAGAGAGCGTGTATGCGTGAGTGGTAAGAGAGGGAGAGAGAGAGAGAGAGAGAGAGCGTGTACGCAGTGGTAGAGAGGAGAGAGAGAGAGAGAGAGAGAGAGAGAAGAGAGCGTGTACGCGTGGTGGTAGAGAGAGGAGAGAGACAGCCAGAACATCAGGACTCAAACTGCTGCATATAAACACACAGAGCGATTAAAAATACTTGTGTGTTTCATGTAAGTTTCGTGATCCTGCGATTTTCTCTCTCCACAACTCTTGCTCTCTCTCTTTTTTCTCTCTCTCTGTGTGTGTGTGTGGCAGCCATGCAGAAAAAGCCAGTAGTGACGCAGGTTCGGACCCCCACTGACACATGGAGTGGTTTGGGTTTCTCCAAGTTGATGCCTGCTGAGGCTGTTAAAGACCTACGCAGTGTGAGCCACCGCTGTTACAAATCCTACCTCAATAATCAACAGGTACACACATACACACACACATACATGCATACACACACACACACACACACACAGATAAGCGTATTCTTCTACAGACATCAATCCTTGTATAGTATTGAAAGGTGTTGTTACTAATATCAGCTCTGCTGTTATAGAAGAGTAATCAGTACTCTCTGTCCAATCAAAATCAAGCATACAATTGTGCTTTGATATAAAAGAAATTAATGCAGGCAGCCAGTTAGAAATTATATTTTGAAAGTCTCGAATCCCTCCTCCGTCCTGTGTGCATGCTCTCCCCATGCTTTGGGGGTTTCCCCAGGTACTCCTGTTTCCTCCGCAAGTCCTAAGACATGCTTTGTAATCTCACCGGCATTTCCAAATTGTCTGGGGTGTGGGAAAGTGGGAGAGATTGTTCCCTGCCAATGGGTTGGAATGCGCTCTATCTCTCTCTCTCTCTCTCTCTCTCTCTCTCTCTCTCACAAACACACACACACACTCACACCAATAATAAATGAAAATGTGATTACTGTCATGTGGTGCAGAAAATTTGTGTAGCTCTTAATTCCAATTACTAGTTATGAATGAGAGAGAGAGAGAGAGAGAGCTAGAGAGAAAGAAAGAAGGAGAAAGTGTGTGTGTGTGTGTGAGAGAGAGAGAGAGATGCATTGCTGTCACAGTTTTCTTCACATCATGCTCTTCATAAGGAGTAAATACATGACTCTATCTGTGACACTACTACTAGGATTTGAGTTTATCATTATAATGGTTATAATTATAAAAAAAAAAATAAATAAATAAATAAATATATATATATATATAAAATGATATAATAATGTAATAGTTTCATTTTACAATTGAAGGACAGTTGAAATTGTGGGGTTCTGTTTTTGTACTCGACAGATTTATTCCACTACAAGTTTAAATGTCAAATTAGTAGGAATGAATAATGCCACGTTCAGTAAGAATTCACAAGACCTTTGTATGTGTGTCTCACTGCAGTCATGGAGCTCTCAAAGTAGCAAGGACTGAGTGTGTAATGGCAGCGATTCAGAGAACTGGCGAGAGAGACGAGGATCTGCATCATTGTCACCTGTGTCCTTCTCCTCGTCCTCCTCATCAACCTCAGCCATGATGGCGTATAGTTCCTGTTCAGGACGCACCAACACAGACAAAACCTGTGAGTCTGGGCAAGATAGGTGGACAGAGTGTATTGTGTGTGAGAGGAAAAAGTATGAGTTGTGTCATGACTTTTCTTTTACCCCATATTCTCCCAATTTGGGCATTAACCAATGGCCAACTAGCTCACCTCTATCACATGACAGCTACCAGATCATCATCGGTCCGCTGAATAAACACAGAGGAAAATGTTAACAGCCCTTTTCCACATACATTGGGTTCCACATGTCTAGTGAAAATGCAGTTTGGCATTCTTTTTCAATTTAATGAATTGAAAACCTTCCAAAGGTTTTCATTACTATACAAATTATATTATCAGTTGGACCCAGTGGCCTAGTGTTTAGCACAAATACAACGCACCTCCGGGGGTATGAATCATGCCTCCACCCTGTGTGCATGTTCTCTCTGTTCTTCGGGGAGTTCCTCTGGGTACTCCGGTTTCCTACCCCAGTCCAAAAATATGCATTGTTGGCTGATTGGCATGTACAATTTGTATGTATTGTGTGAGTGTGTATGTGATTGTGCCCTGCGATTGGTTGGCACCCTGTCCAGGGTGTGCCCCACCTTGTGCCCCAAGTTCCCTTGGATTTGCTCCAGGCTTCCTACGACCCTGTGTAGGATAAGCAGTACAGAAAATGGATGGATGATATCAGATATTTTCAATCGAGTGAAAAGTAGAATTTTAGAAATATTTACATGTATTTCAGTGTTTCTTAGTATTTAGTACGTCCTCTTTTTACTTTAATGACCGTGTGCACTCAAGCTAACACAGACTCTAGGATAAAACAGCAGTGACTGATCAACTTGCTGTAGTTGCTATGAGTGGATTGAGTTTGAAGAATTCTGTGCCTTACTGAAAAGTAGGCCTAATTGCTTTCTGTGGCAAATCTAAAGCGCCCTTGTTTGTCTAAACTCAGCTTCACTTCTAAGTGTGTAAATTAGGTACTTTGGGGTTGTCTAAAGCAGATTCACTCTGTAGTAGTAAATTAAGAGCTTGTGTTTGTCTAAACGCAGCTTCACTTTGTGGCAGTAAATTAGACACATTCCAGAACTGGGTTTCTGAAATGTGCCCCCCTTGTGCTTGCAAATCAGTAACATAAAAAGAGATAAGAGTTCAAGGGAAGGGCACCAAGATGAGGCTTTCGCGTCCAGCCGGAAGTGCACTCCTCCGGACACTTTCGTGCCTCATCCCTTGACTGGAAGACATTTGCGCACGGGGTTTATCAGAGGGGTTAGAGCAACGCAAATATGTGCACACATGACGCAGTATTAGACCATCAGCACCAAAGCTGAATCCTGGACATTTTCTCAAATTTATCATATTTTCAGGGCCGGAAAATAGACATGTCTGGAAAAAAGAGGATGTATGGCCACCCAAATAATTTGTGTTAGAATTCTACCAAATTTACTTTGCGCTAAATTTATTTGCACATACACCAAGAGGTTGCTCATGTGAACCAGAACAAGTAGCTGTCTATATTGTGTTATGTCAAAAGAGTAATTTCTTTTTTTTAATGAAAAAAAATAATTAATAGTATTACCATTTTTTTTTACAAAATGTACCTGTAATCTGATAATGTAGTTTTTTGACATAACTGTAACGGATTACCAGTTTTTGTATCCTGATTACGTGAAGCTGTTATATGTATTCTGTTACTACCCAAGCCTGGTCATAACTTTACATATGACTTGCAGAATCTGCTAAATGTTAATTTTAGTGTAATTTTAATTGCTGATGAACTTCTAAATCAACAAAAGCAATTTCACTATTTAATAAAAGGAAAGAAAGCCAATATATCGAAGCCATTAAAACAGATAATGGAACTATAGTGAAAAATCCTAAAGACGTCAGAGATACTGTTCGGATCCTTTGTTCAAACATGTATAACTCAATTGAAATAGATGATAATCTTTTTAAAAAAAAATTTTTGAACGATAAAAATGGTGTCGACCCACCTTCCAAGATCTTAGGTGAGGAAATCAAAGAAGCTGAGGTTGTGGATGCCATTAAACAATTAAATCTTAAAAAGTCTCCAGGGAAAGATAGTCTCCCGTCTGATATTTATCATGCATGCGCCATAGATTTGGCTAAATTATTAACACAAGCTTTTAATAATGGGATCGCTAGAGGTTACATGCATGACTCGTTCTATGAAGGCGTTTTATCCTTGTTGTATAAAAATGGTGAAACGTGTGATATCAACAACTGGAGACATCTCATCCTAATGAATGTCGATTATAAGATTTTTGCAAAGATCATTACGAACAGGATGAGTAACCATTGGGTGTAATAATAGCTAAACAACAAACATGCAATAAATGGAAGATTTATGTGGGATAACTTGAACACCTTAAGAGAACTAGTTTTTGATAAAAATGGTGACAGTTTTTACATCGTGGCTTTGGACCAAAGAAAAGCATTTGACTATGTTTCAAGAGATTATTTGTGGGAGATTTTAAAACTGTATCAATTCCCTGAAAATTTCATGAACATGATTAAATGTCTTTTATGTTAAATCGACGGTTGAAGTAAATTTTAACGGTTCTTTGACTGAATCATTTGAAGTTCTGCGGGGTGTAAAGCAAGGGTGCCCTCTGAGTGCGGCCCTATATATTTTATCTATAAACCCACTTGTACAGAAAATCCAGGATGGTCATAGACTTAAGGGCCTCCAACTAGGAAAGAGCAGAGTTGTGATCTGTGCTCATGCTAATGGCATAACTTTATTTGTGAAATCTAAACAAGAACTAGACATTATCTTTGAATATTTTAACGAGTACGAACAACTCTCTGGAGCCTCCCTAAATAAAGCTAAAACGGAATGTGTCTGGACTGGAAATGAAAAAAACAAATTTCCCATAGACGTCCCATAAGTTCAGCAATTAAATGTTTTACGTATATATATATATATATATATATATATATATATATATATATATATATATATATATATATATATATATATATATATATATATATATATATATATATATATATATAATAAGGGTGTATCGACCATAGGTCAAAAAAAAGACATAATACAAGATGAAATTGATAAATGGAAATTATGTAATCTAAGTTATAAAACTATATAATAAATGTTAATAAAACTTTTCTATTATCAAAAATATGCTGTAATTTCATATAGGGATAAATCTATGAGGTTACAAAACGTGAGCTACTTTTAAGAAGGAAGCCTTAGGGCGTCGATATATCCCTAAAAACTAAAATAACAGTCCAAATCATTGGTGGTGGTATTGCTAGGCAAGCCGAATGGATAGGGAACATCTCCAACTGGAAATCAAAAAAAGAACCATCGCAAAAAGTTATTCCATATTATTAGCTGATGTTTTCAGATTCACAACAACAAATTTAAAGATCTAAACATCAATTGGGTGCAAGACTCGGCGCAAAGAAATATATCTTAATTGTTGATCGAGTTTATAGTAATCTTTTGGGTTTCAGAAATTTGGAGGAAGACCAAAACAAAGAATGTCTCCAAAATTTACAGAATAAAATCCTATCTGAACATCTGAGAGATACAACTTGGTTAGTCGCTGTAAGAAAGCTCGCAGTAAGAGTGGTTGTAAAATGGAGCTGCTTTGTAAAAACATGCCCGATGCCTAACTTTGATGAAGAGGAAACACTTGAACATTTCCTGTTAGAGTGTTACCGCTCAAAAGAGGTGTGGGACAAAATGAAAACGATGGGTTTAAAGATAGAAATTAACATGGTTTCAGTTTTTTATGGTATTTTTAAAGAAAAAGTGTCCGAAAGTGAGTATGACTTCTTGTGGTATATCATGTGTTTGCTTAAATCTAAACTGTGGAAAACACGACGTAGAATGACTATTGACAAACAATTTGTATCAAGTGATGTGGTATTTAAAAGTATTTGAACAGAACTGAAATGAAAAAATCTAGAAAACTCTTTTTCAAAGACCAAAGTGTATGCTCATCTCACTTCCTGATTCGTCACTTCCTTCTGCCATCTGCCCGGCTTCCAGCCACCTCACAACTCAGTGCGCCAATTGGACAGTTTATGGTTGTTATGACCCATCATCCAATCATTGTAGAGGAATCCGGATGGTTTGAACCAATATAGAAAATATATCGAAAATATGTATAAAATTAGCTAGGACTTGTAATCAATGTGTATAACTCACTTCTGGATATGTTAATGAAGTGTATTCAATATGTAACCTGCATTTAGAATTACTCCTTAAAGTATAATCAAATAATCAGTATGGGTTAAAAAGCGCAATCTATATGTATGATCAAAAGTTAGAAGCATAATCTAACTCCATAGAATAATGGTTGATCAAGTAATATTCTGTGTGTTTATTGAGTTAGAAGAATTCTGTGTCTTACTAAACAGTGGGCCTAATTACTTTCTGTGGCTAATCTAAAACTATAAGATACTTCCAACAGGTCGTCTTCTAAGTGTGTAAAGTGTGAACCTGTGTTTGTTTAAACTCAGTTTCACCTCTAAATGTGTAAATTAGAGGTTTTGGGTTTTGTCTAAAGCAGACTTACTCTGTGGTAGTAAAACCAGAGCTTGTGTTTATCTAAATGCAACTTCACTTTATGGTAGTAATTTAGACATATTCCAGAACTGGCTTTCTAAAACAGAGCCTCTTAAGATTGTAAATCAGTGACAAAAGAAAAGATAAGAATCAACCAAAGGTACCAAGATGCGGCTATAGGATGAAATATGTATCATGGTAAACAAACCCGTGTCTGGTAAAACTTTTAAAGAATATACAACTGGCTGCGCATGTGCCACAAAGATAAGGTATCCTATGGATATGAATAATTAGTTAAAGCAGTGGAGATTGGTCAGTTGTAAAAAGAAACGTTGAATGCCACACCTAGGAATTAGGTTTACTGTTTTGGGAAGTATATAAAGACATGTTTGTGTATGTACAAGTTGGACTCTCTGCAGACAGTCACACTTTGTTGGTTTCCAATAAAGTTGATTACGTTTGAAATCTACAAAACTCTCTGTCTTTGAAGTTTTTGACTTAGGCTAGAAAGGTTGATTTTATCCACAACACCAATCATAAAGGAAATGGGATTATACCGAACGTGAGTAGGGAAATTTGGCGTCTATTACAGAAGTAAAACCTCACGATAGCGTATTGGAGTTCTTTAACGTTACAAAATAGTTGACGCGGAAGCGCACTGTTACGACGCGTCAAGATCAGCGCGGCAGAGCACTACATGTAGTCCTGCCTAGGGACATGGCGGAGAAGTACTACACTTCCCAGTCTCGCCCGCGCTCGAGTTTGCCGGAGTTCTAATTGAGAACAACTGAAAACACCTTAGGTTATATAAGGACCACCCAAGCTGCAACTCGATGTGAAGTATTCATTCAGTAGCCTAGCTCTGTATGGTACTAAGCTCCGTGTATACTAGTGTTTACCCCGGTCCTAGACATCACGCTCTAGCAAAAAACGTCTCAAAATGGTTTCATGAACATGACGATGAGTTCAGTGTACTTCAACGGCCTTCTCAGTCACAGGATCTGAATCTAGTAGATCACATTTGGGATGTGGTAGAATGTGAGATTCACAGCATGAAAGTGAACCTGAAACATGCATGATGGGAAGTGGTAGTTCAGTGGTTAGGACAGTGGAATACGAAGTCGTATTCATGAGTCATGAATTCAAATTCCAGCACTGCCAAGCTGCCACTGCTGGGCCCTTGAGCACGGCCCTTAACCCTTAACTGCTCATTTGTATAAAAATTCGATAGTTGTAAGTTACTCTGGATCAAGGCAAATGCCATAAAATGTAAATAATAATAATAATAATAATAATAATAATATAATAATAATAATAATAATAATAATAATAATAATAATAAATTATGCATTGCTTCCCAGTATTAGTGTAGTGTTCCTAATAAAGTGATTGGTGAGTGTATATGTAATTGATTTTGTACCTGCGGAATGATTTGTTTTGGGTTTTTTTATGTTATAAACATGTAAAGACGACAGCTCCTGACTATTTGTGTAACTTTTACAGTCTTGGAGCCTGAGCACCAGAACCTTCACAGATAACATTGTTCTTTAAGACCTTCAATAGGAACTGAAATCTGACCCAGCTGATGGTTTAACTGCCCCGGTCATCCTAAATAAATAAAATGAAAAGAAAAACAGGACTCCCGGCATCCCGTTTTAGTATGACCCTGAAGATAAGATTAAGCTTCACTCTTCACACTGAATTAACCATTTTTATTAATGAATGTATTTAACTTTTCTTCTGAAAGGCAGATCTCAGGACAGTTAATATTGACTCACTTGTGTTCATTTTGATACCAACATTGGCACAAACATGTCTCACAAATTCAGCGAACACACACCACAACACGTGCCGCACACACACACACGCACACACACACGTGCACACACACACACACACACGCATGCACGCACACACACACACACACACACACACACACACACACACACAGACAGACAAATACTGTACAAAGATAACTTTGTTACAGTTGAATGGGATTCAGCAGTGAACTTTGCTTACAGCCGTCAGATTTGTGTTTAAGAAGGTGGTTAGAGTAAAATTAATTCAGACCAAGCTGTAGAACTTTAATCACATTCTCTCCCCACATATCAAGGCACACGTCAGACCCCACTAGTAATCATAAATAGATCAAATAAAAAGATCCTCTTTAAAAATGACCCTGAATATAAATTGCTCTATGCTTCTCTAAACAACTTAATTTTATCTTCTCATCTCCATGAGATAAAGTAAATCCTCTGAATTAAAACCTCCAAACTAAACTGCTTTTACAGTCATAAAGTAAAGCAGCACAAACACTTTTACTATCGTTTCATTTGCTTCAAGACTAAAGAAACTATCACCACTGCAACAGTATATTTATTTCCTTTTATACACATACAGTTTTGTTCAGGTTTACATTTAGGTCACCAAAAAAAAAAAAAATGACTGCACCAATATAAAAAATTAAAATTTTAAAGATGGAAAAAAACATCTGCTCTTATTTGACCAGGGTTAATACTTGTGTTTTAAAACAAGTCATATATATAAACTCTATAAAATACCAGTAATATTAGCCAGTGTCTATGCACCTAATACTGATGATGAACAGTCTGTCATCAGTCATAAATACACTGTCTAATTTAGATACTCATAAATTGAGATTGGGAAGGGACTATAATATTGCTCCAGGGGCACTGTATCATGGCTGACCCTGCGCTCTGACCCCAACTTCCTAACATGCTGGGGTATGCAGAAAAAAAAAAAAAATTCACTCTGCTATAATGTTTTTGTGATCAATAAAGACTCATTCATTTAATCATTTAAAGTGTATATCCATGGACATATTATCTTCCACAGTGCCTCAACTGGGAAACAGAATAGAGAACACAAAAAGGAACTGATTTACAAAATTTTGGAAATAGATCATGAATAGTCAATCTCCCCTTCACCTGATTTGTAAAAGAAAAGGCTCTCACGCCAAACAGAATTCCAGTTACTTACTGCTACAGAAACAAGTAATCTCTTAGCACATGTAAAAAATAGATTTTATGAACATGGAGACAGAACTGGGAAATTCTTGCCCACCAAATGAAAGAAACAGCAGCTTCTTAATTACAGTTAAGTTAATTACAGAGATTAGAAGTGATTCAGGACAAATTACAGCACACCCACAAGATCTAAATAATACCTTTAGAGACTTTTATATAAAAGTTATATACCTTGGAATCTGATAATAACTCTTTGCTTGTAGAAACATTTTTTGAAGAACTTAGTATTCCAACAATTGCACCTGAAAAGAAAAACCTGCTGGTATGGCCCCTAACTGTTGAGGAAATAAGAAAGGCAATATGCAGTATGCAGTGCTCTAAAGCAGCGGTCCCCAACCTTTTTTGCGCCACGGACCAGTTTAATATCAGACAATATTTTCACGGACCGGCCTTTAAGGTGTGGCGGATAAATACAACAAAATAAACTGACAGGACCGGCATAAAAGCTGGGGTCGTTTAAAGATATAATAATAAACGTGAATCCAATGTGAAATCGCAACTTTATTAGCAGCATCCTCGTAACATCCTCTCTCCCCCCTAAAGCTCTCTGGTCTCTATGGTAAGGTTTCAACGGATCACGTGACCGAGACAAGCGTCTTGACATGCGTCAAGAGTGAGTCGTAGAAGGAGAATCCGGTCATTTTGTGCTGTACACCAAAGACATTTGGGTTTGAGATGAAAAGATAGATATGAGATGAGAGATTAGGATTTCTATTAGGTTTAGGACTTTTAGTTACTAGCATTTACTGCTCAACTGGCAGAATTGCTGCTCAATTGGGTTTAGGTGTGTGAATACGCTGGTGTTTCTGGAGAGAACTCTCTCGATTAAAACTCTTTCCACACTGTGAGCAGTGATATGGCTTCACCCCTGTGTGAATACGCTGGTGTTGCTGGAGAGAACTCTCACGATTAAAACTCTTTCCACACTGTGAGCAGTAATATGGCTTCACCCCTGTGTGAATACGCTGGTGTCGCTGGAGAGAACTCGACTGAGTAAAACTCTTTCCACACGGTGAGCGGAACATGGCTTCACCCCTGTGTGAATACGCTGGTGTTGCTGCAGAGAACTCTCTCGATTAAAACTCTTTCCACACTGTGAGCAGTAATACGGCTTCTCTCCTGTGTGAATACGCTGGTGTTGCTGGAGAGAACTCGACTGAGTAAAACTCTTTCCACACTGTGAGCAGTAATATGGCTTCACCCCTGTGTGAATACGCTGGTGTTGCTGGAGAGAACTCTCTCGATTAAAACTCTTTCCACACTGTGAGCAGTGATATGGCTTCACCCCTGTGTGAATACGCTGGTGTTGCTGGAGAGAACTCGACTGAGTAAAACTCTTTCCACACTGTGAGCAGTGATATGGCTTCTCTCCTGTGTGAATACGCTGGTGTTGCTGGAGAGAACTCAACTGAGTAAAACTCTTTCCACACTGTGAGCAGTGATACGGCTTCTCTCCTGTGTGAATACGCTGGTGTTGCTGGAGAGAACTCGAATGAGTAAAACTCTTTCCACACTGTGAGCAGTATATCGGCTTCTCTCCTGTGTGAATACGCTGGTGTTTCTGGAGAGAACTCGAATGAGTAAAACTCTTTCCACACTGTGAGCAGGTATTCCTACTGGAGGCTCTTAACGGCACCATGTGTCTCTAGGGAGGAAAAGATGGAAGTCAATAACAAGCAACATTAAGACGTGAAGTTTGAGTCTCCTGCTGATTTCGATCAAAAATTGTAATTAATTACCACTTTCTTTTGTAATATAATATTTTTATATCTAATTTATATATAAAATATTATATATAGGTATATTTTGATTAATTCTACTTCGTTTCCTTATTTGTACTTTTAAACTCGGTGGTTCGTTAAAGATGTCGGGGAAAAACTCGAAAACCAGTGGTAGCATACAGACAAAATTGAGGTCTGGAGGACGCACCGCGAGCGCGTCTCCTTCTCGTGAATCCGCAACCGCGCCTCCCTCTCAACATGCACCTGAACCCGTGCCTCCTTCTCAGAAATCCGTAGCCGCGCTCCCTTCCCCCAGTGAACCCGCGGTCGCAACCGCGTCCCCGAGTGGTGGCTCTGACCTCGCCGCATTCAAGTTTGAGTTGCTGGCTTTACTTAGGAAGGACATCGCTGATTTTAGGAAGGAGTTCCGGGAGCACCAGAAGAGTCTTCAGAAGACGCACAGTGATGCGCTGTCTACTATCCAGCTCGACCTGCAGGCCATGAAAACACAGTAGGCCAGCGATAAAGTCGCTACCGATGCCACCATATCCACACTGAAAGGTACTGTGGGGGAAATGGGGCACGCGCTCTCCGGTTGCACCGATGATATAGTTCACATGAAGACTACTATTGAGTCTCTCACTGCGCAATAACATTAGGATAGTCGGAGTTCCAGAGGGCCCTGAAACCTGTACAACTGCTGCTGTAGCGGCCTTGTTAAAGGAGGCGTTTGGTCTGGAGAAGGAGCTGGTTCTGGACCGGTCCTACCGGACCCTTCAGCCAAAGCCGAAGTCTGGTGAACGACCACGAGCTTTTGTGTGCAGATTCCATTATCACAGGGACTGTATTGATATTTTATGCGTGCGAGACAGTTCCAGCAGATTAAAGTGAGGGATTTGACCATCTCCGTTTTCTCTGACTACACAGTCCAGACAGCCCGGGCCGGCCCGCGTTTAACGAGGTTCGGCGTAACTTCGTGATATTGAGGGAGCTCGCTATGGAATACTTCATCCAGCTCGGCTTCGCATTACATATAACGGTCCAGAAGGACTTTATTTCAGCAGAGGAAGCAGCAGAATACGTTAAACTCTTAAAACCGGGGTGAACCGCATCACCTACACAGTGTAATGTTTGTTATTTATTTATTTATTTATTTATTTATTATTTTCTTTGATAATATTCTTTATTCTAATTTGCACTCGGCCATCCAGCTCTATAAATTCGAATTCTTATTGTGGATATTGTGCATTACTTCATTCAGAATTTGTTTATTTATTTATTTATTTACTTATTTATAATATTTTTTTATCATCTTGTTATTCTCTTCTTGTATTTTATTTTAATGTGCTACACTGTGTAATATTATTAGGTACAAGTCTTTAAAAGGTATGGACATTATATTTGTTGAATATATTTGTTGCAAACTATTTATTAGATTTGAAGTCAGCAGGGGACTTTTTTCTTACTGGAATTTCTTTTCTTTTTAGTAATTTTTTTTAGCTGACTCTAGGTCCACTTTGTGGACAACCCTAGGGGTGATACACTGCTGTCTCCTTTGTTTTATGGAGACTTTGGGTGTGAGTCCCTCTTCAGCTCCAATTGGCTATTTATATTCTTATTTTTACTTTAGTTCTTGGGTTTTATAATGTTGATATAACCAGCGACAGCTATTTAGTAGCATGATGAGCCGTGCGGGGGAGGGGGGTACTCCTGTTTTAGTTGCATTGTAGATCCGCATTACAGACATGTGCGCATCTTAATCAGACTATTAACATATTATATATATATATATATATATATATATATATATATATATATATATATATATATATATATATATATATATATATATATATGTAATTTAAAACTTTTGTTAAATGGATCAAAAAATCCAAATGAGATGGATGTTTTAATATTTAATATATATATTACAGGTACTGAAGTTCTAAGTGATTTACACAACAGGAAATCTGGAAGATGTCCAAAATATTTACAATTAAAAGTTCTTGACTGCTCCACTTTTTTTTTTTAAAAACATTCAATCTTACAATAATGAGACTTTATTGTAACTCAAACCAGATTCAAACATTCAATGAAAAAGCAGAAATATCTCACAAAGTTCTGTTCTACCTAGCTCAATCTGAAGATCACACACACACACATACACACTCACACACACACACACACACACACACACCATCTCGCCAGAAAACAACGCAAGAAAAGCAGAAGAATGCTTACCTTAAAATGGCTTTTCCAGTTATTTAAAAAATATATATATATATTTTTCCATTAATTATGTTGTGGATAAATCAACCTTTTTAGCCTAAGTCAAAAACTTCAGAGACAGAGAGAGTCTGAGTTACAAACACACAAATGGCTTTAACACGTAGAGTTTTGTCAAAATCTGTTATACCAGACCGGGTGTGAAGGACACACACTCCCTAATTGGCATTCCTCTGTGTGTGTGTGTGTGTGTGTGTGTCTTCTGCTCAGACAGCAGTGAGTTCAAATCCCAGCAACTACTATATCATGCCAAATATCATAAATATAAACATACTAATCATATAACATTTCCCATTTTACAGTGAGGGAAAGAAGTATTTGATCCCCTGCTGATTTTGCACGTTTGCCCACTGATAAAGAAATGATCAGTCTATAATTTTAATGGTAGATTTATTTGAACAGTGAGAGACAGAATAGTAACAAAAAAATCCAGAAAAACGCATGTCAAAAATGTTATAAATTGATTTGCATTTAATGAGGGAAATAAGCATTTGACCACCTTTCAATCAGCATGTTCATCCAGCACTTCATCAGGCATCGGCATGATACAATATAGCTGTGCTCAGAGTCTAACTAACTGGCTAGGAGCTTGGAAAGACTGACGGAATCATGAATTCTGCTAAGTATCAAGATATTTCAGCATGAAAATGAGGTGATTGTGAAACAGAAATGGTGAAAGAAAGACAAAATGGTTTTGTAATGACTGTCTCAGTGTTCTGAATCAAACAGGGAAGTCCATGTGCACAAAGCTAAGAAAATAAAGGAGTTTAAATATGCCCTGCCCCGTGAAGAAGTACATCAAGGTCATTTTGCAAGCATCTCTATCATCGTTAAACATTTACAGTTAGAGACGCAGTGCTGAGAGTCTCTCCTGAGAAGGCGTCTAGAAAAATATTCATTAATATTAATTACTATTAAAAACATATATATTGTAATGAATAACATTATTCATTACAATCCAGGAAATCACCTGGCCCAGACGGGTTTCCTTCCGAATTTTATAAGAAATTCCATGTTGCGTTGGGCCCATTACTCCTGGCTGTATTCAAGGAGTCTTTCGAACTAGGGATGTTGCCACAAACACTAAGACAAGCAACCATAACTCTATTGCTCAAAGATGGGAAGGACCCATCATTGTGTAATTCGTACAGACCTATTAGCCTCCTCAATGTTGGCGTCAAGATTTTAGCCAAACTTTTGGCCTCTCGTCTGGAGGGGATTGGCATATGCCAATGCCCCATGAAACTGAAATTCATTTTACTATGTATTATTATCATTAGGGATGTTCTTGACTGCAAATTATGTAATCACTCAAACCAGATTCATGAAAAAGCAGAAATATCTCACAAAGTTTTGTTTTACCTAGCTCAATCTGAAGATCACACACAATGTGTGGCGATAAGCACACACACACACACACACACAAACCTTCTCGGGCTGACCCTTAGGAAAACCACGCCAGTATTTATCCAGAAGCAAGCAAAGACGCTTACCTAAAATGGCTTTTCCAGTTATTTTCATTTTAATTTTTTCACCAATTATGTTGTGGATAAATCAACCTTTTTAGCCTAAGTCAAAAACTTGACAGAGAGAAGTCTGAGTTATACAAACACAGAAATCCCTATAGCACTTAGAGTTTTGCCAAAATCTATTATTCCAGACAGATCTACATCCGTTTTTATGGCGAAGGACACACGCTCCCTAACTGGTATCTGGTGTGTGTGTGGACTAATATATATATATATATATATATATATATATATATATATATATATATATATATATATATATATATATATATATATATATATATATATATATATATATATATATATATATATATATATATATATATATATACACACACACACTGTAGTGGCAAGTAGGGTATTGATAAGTGTAGAGTCAGGCATAATGCAGTGACCCTTGAGCAGGGAAGGGCAGGCAGTGGTGGAATGGCAATACTGGGACTTAAACCCACAACCTTCTGATCAGTAATCCAAAGCCAAGATTTAATATTCAAGATTCTGCACTGTTTCTCTGTAAATGTAAACAAATTTGTTATATTGACCATATTAACTGCTTTGTACAAAAAGTCATAAAAAACTTGACCTTGTCCCCTCTAAACTGTCCAGCTATAGTCCAATATCAAATCTCCCCTTCATCTCTAAGATCTTAGAAAAGGTTGTAGCAAAGCGGTTATGCTCATACTTGGATAGGAACAATATTCATGAAATGTATCAGTCAGGATTTAGACCTCATCATAGCACAGAGACGGCGTTAGTTAAAGTAGTAAATGACCTTCTTCTGACCTCTGATCAGGGTTGTGTCTCGCTGCTTGTGTTACTCGACCTTAGTGTAGCTTTTGATACTATAGATCACACTATTCTCCTTGATAGATTAGAAAATGTTGTTGGCATTAAGGGAACAGTCCTCTCCTGGCTCAGGTCTTATCTGACCGATCGTTATCAGTTTGTAGATGTAAATGGTGATTTCTCCATGTGTACTGAGGTTACTTTTGGAGTTCCACAGGGTTCTGTTTTAGGCCCACTGCTTTTTACTTTATATATGTTACCCCTAGGACAAATTATTCGTAAACATGGAATTAGCTTCCACTGTTATGCTGATGATGCACAGCTGTATGTTTCAGCCAGAGGACAGACAGCAGCTTAATAAAGTTGCGGATTATGTAAAGGACATTAGACGTTGGATGCTAACTAACTTCCTTTTACTTAATTCTGATAAGACAGAAGTACTTGTACTAAGACCACGTGTAGCTAGAAGTAATCTTTCCGATCACATGGTTACTCTGGATGGACTTTCTGTTTCATCATGTACAGCAGTTAAAGACCTTGGAGTTTTGCCACTATCTATTATTCCAGACGATATCTACATCCGTTTTTACGCCCACGAAGGACACACACACTCCCTAACTGGTATCTGGCATACCTGTGTGTGTGTGTGTGTGTGCGTGTCTCTGTGTCTTCTGCTCAGAAGGCAGTGAGTTCAAATCCCAGCACTGCCAAGCTGCCAATGCTGGGCCCTTGAGGAAGGCCCTCAACTACTTAGCCATATTTAAAAAAATTATATATATAATTATTTATATATAATTAGTGTGTGTATATTTATACATGTTTGTGTGTGTGTGTGTGTGTATATATATATATATAGTTAGTCATGGACAAAATTATTGGCACCCCTTGAACTTTTCCAGAAAATGCACAATTTCTTCCAGAAAAGTGTTGCAATGACAAATGTTTTAGTATACAAATGTTTATTACCTTTAAGTGCATTGGAACAGCACAAAAAAGCAGAAGAAAAAAGGCAAATTTGACATCATTTTACACAAAATTCCCAAAATGGACTGGACAAAATCATTGGCACCCTATTAAAACTGTGGGTAAATAATTTGATTTCAAGCATGTGATGTTCATTTAAATTCACCTGTGGCAAGTAACAGGTGCTGGCAATATAGAAATCAAAACTGAAGCCAGTTAGAGTGTATAAAAGTTGTCTCAACCTTTCTCCAACACGAAGGTAAGAAGGTACTGACTTCATATACTGGATAGATAGTGTGGAAACTGAACTGTCACACTGCTATACAGATTCTGCAGAAATATTTTCATTAGACTTCACTAGTCTTAAAGATTGAATCTCACAAGTTTCTTCTAGTGCACGAAGTAGTACTCTACATACAGAGCCAAGCTTTTCTATAGAGTTGTGACTTGATAATGAGACCTCTCTGTATGATGATTATGATAAAAGTCCAAGATAATGATGTGTGCTTTGCATTTAAAAAGTGACACAGGGAAATTAGTGTCCATGCCTTTTATCAATAATAATAATAATAATAATAATAATAATAATAATAATATAATAATAATAATAATAATAATAATAACAATAATAATAATAATAATAATAATAATAATAATAATAATAACTGCAAGCATAGTGAAATGCAATGGTATTATTCTATCCAATCATTTGTCACTGTATTTTTACTTTACTATCTCCTGGCCTGAGTTTACTTTAGATTAAAGGAGTGCTATGCCGCAGTGAGAACAGTGTAGAGAAGCACCTGGAGATGGGGAAGAAGCTCCAGGCTGCCAGACAGCTGGCCAACGCACTTTCCCATCTCCACGCAGCTGTTGGTGAGTCTGTGAGCTTTTCTCAGAAAGTCACCAGCAATCATTTCTTTATTTCTGCAAAATAATATTCTGTCTGAATTTTAACCAACCACTTTCTGACATCCGTGTGTAGATGGTGACCTGAAAAACTACTTGGCCTACTACAGAAGATCCACCGTCTACCTGGCCACGGGCAAGTCTAAATCCACTTTAGCGGATCTATGCAAAGTCATCGATCTTAAACCTGATTTCACATCGGTGAGTTTTACTCCATGATTAGACATATGAAAAGAAGATTGACATGCATTGTGTTGATGAAGCTGAAAGTGATTTAAAAAAAGTGCTAACTCACTCTTTGATAACTCTTTGATTTGTCTCGAGTGCAGATTTTATTTTAAGTAATTAAAGGAAAAACCCATCATGAACAACTCGCATATTGACCTTTATAATTAACAGGTGGCGTCCAGCTTTAGACTTCTTTCATTGCCCTGTTGGTCATTTTTCACTTTGGCTTCCTGTATTACCCACAATCAAGTTCAATAACATGCTAATACTGGTGCCAGTCAAATTTAGCTCTCGATTGACCTAGAAGCGGTGAAGCAGAAGTGCTTTCCGCCTCATCTGTACACTCTATTCACATTAATTACATCACTAACAAACTACAGAAAAACCAAACAAACTGTAAACGTGGAACAGGGAAATTCATTAACAACTGTATTAAACTTGTGCAATCAGCTCATCACACAGCTTGGTGATGTCTTCCAAACCTTCATCTGAAAACACACAGATGAAGTTGAAATCACACACTGCAAGGACACAGCCAGGTTCTCTTTTACACACACTTGAAAGGAGATAAACCAGCTGAACTTTCTAATCTTACATTAAACATCCAACAAGCAGCTTTCGGGTCACAGCGAGATATTAATGACAAGTTCCTGTAACGCTTCTTCTGCTTTAAACTCAAACCTGAGGGTTATGACACCATCTCAAACTAAAACAACTTCCATCTACAAAGCTACAGTGCAGAAGAGTTATTCTGACCGGGGGGAGGAACACCCCCCCCCCACCCCCAACACACCCGAGTGTGAAAGAATCTTGAAGTACATTTACATTTATTCACTTAGCAGACGCTTTTATCCAAAGCAACTTACAAATAAGCAAAGCGATATATCAAGCAGGGAACAATACAAGTATTGCTACTATACAAGATCCATTAATTGAATACCAGAGGAAGCAAAGTGTACAGAGTAGAGGTGTAAGTGCATTGTCTGTTTTTTTTTTTTTTTTAGGAGTTGGTTAGGTGTTCTCGGAAAAGGTGGGTCTTTAGCTGTTTTTTGAAGATAGTGAGAGATTCTGCAGTCCAGATTGAGGTCGGAAGAGCATTCCACCACTGGAGAACGGTATGCGTGAAGGTTCTGGAAAGGGACCTTACGCCTCGCTGAGTGGGAACTACTAGCGTCGGTTGCTAGTCAATTGCAGATTGCGAGAGGAATGGTATGCCTTCAGCGAGAGTTGAGGTAGGAGGGTGCTGTTCCTGACAAGGTCTTGTAGGTGAGCATCAAGGCCTTGAACTTGATGCGGGCAGCGACAGGAAGCCAGTGGAGGGAGATGAAGAGGGTGTGACATGAGTAGTCTTGGGCTGGTTGAAGACAAGGCGCGCTGCAGCATTCTGAATCATTTGAAGGGGTTTGATGGAGCTGGCTGGGAGGCCTAATGGTAATATAGACCATTGCATCAAATAGAGTCAAAAGGTTTTTTTTTTGTTTTTTTTTTATATATAAATCAACAAAACATGCATAGATTTTGTCTCTGTGTTTTTCACCATTTATAGTTGGGTAATGTTTGAACAGATTGCTGGGCTCATGGTCTGTTCTGTGGGTTGTTGGGCTTTCTTTAGGAACACAATAATTTGACAGTGATCTGAAAAGGAGGTCTGTGTGGTCTGACAGTATATGCATGTATGGAGGAAGGGGCTATGTCTGTAATTGCATAGTCAACTACACTTGCCCCGAGAGTGGAGCAGTATGTAAAGCGGCTTAAAGAGTCCCCTCAGATCCTACCGTTCACCATGTACCAGACTTGCCTGATCCATCCTAATGCCCTACTGCTTCCTCTCAAGGTTTCTTCCTATTGTCATTTCAGGATGTTTTTCTGTGCCATAGTTTTTAGTGATAAATGAAATTTATAATTCTGTAAAGCTGTTTTGTGACAATGTCCATTGTTAAAAGTAATATATAAATAAATCTGAAATTGAGGAGTCTAGAGTTTTACTTAGACAAGAGACCCACAGTGAAGATCCTAGAACTGCAGTGCTGACTCTGGGGTCTCACTGAAAACTTTAGAGAAGCAAGGAGGATTCTATAGATTCTATATTCTATAGTAGAGCTCCATGGGGGACATAGACTAGAACCACACTCAACAGGCTGTGTTGTTGAATGTTTGTACATTTCTTTCTACTTATTTGTTTCTGTGAATATTCTGTATCCAAGCTTTGACAATACATATGTTAATAGTTGTCATGGCAATAAAACAACCGTTTGACTTTGAAACAGACGAAAAGCTAAATTTAGGAAAATCCACAACAGCCAGTTTTTACAAATCATCACTCCCTGTGTTTTCAAATGTATAAAATGTTAAACTGTTCTATATATAATCTATAAATACAGATACTGTTCTATATATAATCTATAAATACAGAGACGAAACACTAAAAACCACCTGAAACATGCATCAGAGAAAGGAAGGCCATTCATGTAGTCTAGACAGGACTTCTATACAGTGCTTTGAAAAAGTATTTGCCCTATCCTGATTTCCTCGGTTTTTGTGTATCTCTTACTAAATTGTTTAAAAAAAAATCAAACAAAATCTAAGATAAAACAAAGGCAGCCTGAGTAAACACACAATACAGTTTATAAATGATAATGATGTTATTTATTGAAGCAAAAAAAAAAGTTTAAAAAGGTAAAGCTTTGCATGTTTGCATGATATAAAGGCTGGATTAGTTTCGGTATAAATGTTTGCAAAATTGTCATATATTGGTACATTATAATGAAGTTTATCTACACATTTGTCTTTAAAAACAGATTATAACCCCATCTATGAAATGAACTAATAAATTAATATTTATTATATTAAAAATTATAATTTTATTTTTTAAAAATGGGTGTATATTGGGTGTTTATTTATTTTAAATAAATAATAAACATTCATTTTAAATATTATATTAAAAATGATATAAATATATTACAATTGGGATAAATGAACTCACCCAATCACATCCTGTATGAGGTTATTCAGATATCTACACAATACACACAGAGCGGGTCGAGAACTGACTCCAGCCCAGAACCATGAGAGTGGAAAATGTCTAAAAGTGTAGCTTTAAATATATTTAAGAGGAGCAGACTTCAAACACTGAACATTGAGGTTTATTGTACTTGTTTACAAGGTGAACTGGTTAATGGTTTTTTTTTGCATACAGTCTGTAGAATTAACTCAAAATATTACATTTCGTTTATCAGAAGGTAAATTAACATGTCATGGCTCACACTATATTCCTAAAGTCTGTCATAAATGACCAGCTCAAGTTTTCTCATGCCTACTTATATTTACTTATATTGTGGCACATTAATGTTACCATCTCTATTAAAAAAAAAAAAATAAAGTTTACAAAAACAAAACAAAAACCCCTAAACTTCAATTGTGCTCCTAAATAATTTTTTTTTGTAATTTTAGGCTTTAAAAGAAATTGTCTTGTGTCTCTCCTCCTGTAAACACTGTTAAAGACTTGAACATTAGCAGGAATGTAGCACAACATGGAGGTGAAAGCAGCGGTCTGTTTATTTAAATGTGAAAGTGCAATAAAAATATGTTGTCCATAAAATCAATGAATAATCGTTATAAATAATTGAGATCTCAATATTGATCAAAATAATCGTGATGATCATTTTGGCCAAAATTGTGCAGCCTACCTGCATTATTAGATCAAAATCTTATTTTTGCAGGAATGATGCCGTTTGTCAAATCATGTTGGATTTCCCAAGTTAAATCATAGCGCTTCTTCTCTGTCGGCACCACGTACGTGTTTGGGACGTATTTTCTCAGAAGCTTTGGCTGTAAATAATTAAATTAAACACACAAAACGTCATTTTTATAAAAATGCGTGCAATTAAAAAAAAATTCCTTCATACAAATATGAATAAACTGGATGTAACTTACAGGCGGAGGCTGGTATGCAAATATTTCATGAAGATTGAAAAAACAAGTGTATTAGTCACATGATGCTCTAAGAAACAAAAAGAGTAACGGTACCTGGGTGGACGAGTATAGCGTTTTACGTTTCTAACCCTGTAGAAAATACATGATTAAGTTTCCTTTTGTTTTGTACGAATTTAAATACATAGACACTGTATTTTTGGAATTCTGTATTTCCTTGTTAAGTGATTGTATGTACAAAATCAAAAAACTTTGTTCTACGAAAATGATAGAAAATATGGAAGATATAAAATTATTTGTTTCTAGGGTAAAATGTAAGCCAATCAATGGGAAAGGTGAGAGGTCAGGGGAGGAGGCAAATCCTGTGTAAGGAAAAGTCCCGTGCTTTTTGGGCTGCAGGTGAGGCACGGAGAAGATCATACTGGAGAACTGTGCAGTGATTAATGCGACTTTTCATGCTGAAGTAACACTTAATGGTTGTCAGAGCGATAACCTATTCACTACTTGGCATGTAGAAGAAGTCGGTATCACATAGAGACGTGCTCAAAATGAATTTGTCGGAATAGTTCAGCTAATGGTATTGCCTGAAAAGTTAGCAACTCGGTAGCTAGGACTGTGTGATGCTGACTGGCTTCGACAGCCAATGAGTTGCTTCTGAGTAACAAGACCGCAAGACTAACCGGAGGAAGACCGTCTGCTGTTGAACCGATACACGAACTACAGCAGCGCGTGAGCAACTGCGCACACCTAGAGTGCGTGAGCAGGGCTGCAGTGACGGTGCATGGACTCTGGACATGGACATGTCCATCAACCTCGTGAGTGAGTTTGTTTTTGTTGCACGGTTCGCGTGAAGCGGCCAGTACAGTTTTAAGGCCTCAATGTCCCCGAGCTACGATTCAGGCCTGCATCAGGAACCGTGGTGTGTGTGGGGTTTCTAGAAAGTCTGGTGTGCCGGCTGAGGTAGACTATTGTTTTGGGCCCATAGGTTAAAGGGTATTACTGAAAACTGCTTGGTTTATTAACATGATTAAAACACTGTATAAAAAATGTAAGATCAACGTTAACGGATGTTTGACTGATGTTTTGAAATTGACTGAGGGGTAAAACAGGGCTGTCCTTTAAGCGCAGCACTTTATACTATCACAATCAGTTCTTTATTACTCAGGATTAAAAACAAGCTGAGAATACAAGGAGTCACAACATCAACCGGGAAAGTAACTAAAATTACTGCTTATGCAGATGACATTATAGTTTTAATTAAAAGCAAACAGAATTAGACACAATAAATAAACTTTGTAAATGTTATGAAGAGATATCCGGTGCTAGATTAAATCAGAAGAAAACGGAAGCGGTGTGGATGTGCAGTAGCGCCCCCCACTGCTAAATATAGAAATAAAAGGAGAGATCAAATTACTGGGCTTGACCAACAAGTACACAATGTGACCTGCGTGAAATTGCAGCCCCCCTAACGCAAAACGTCAGCAAAATAGTCTCAATCGTTTGTGCTTCGTTTGTGCTGATTTGTGCCGTTACAATTTTCGTTTGTGCTGCTTCGGTTCCAGAGATATTAAAGGAATATTCAAAGGTCATTCTGGGGTCACCCAGCCCCCCCCCCACATTCTCCGAATTAACCCGAAATGGTCTCAATCGTTTGTGCTTCCTTTGTGCTGGTTTGTGCTGTTAAAAGTTTCGTTTGTGCTGCTTTCGTTTTTAAGATATTAGACATGTAATTGTGGCGCGGTGACGTCACCAGCCCCCCACATGCTCCAAGTTCATTCAAAATAGTCTCGAACGTTTGTGCTTCGTTTGTGCTGGTTTGTGCTGATAAAAGTTTTGTTTGTGCTGCTTCGGTTCAGGAGATATTAAAAGAGAAATCATATCATCATTTGTTAAATAAACAATTCTCTTTATTTCATTCACTTGTCTCTCATCATTTAACTTTTCATTTATTTACAAGGAGAATAATCTGTTACACTTCACTCCCACCACTACTTCTGCTCATGGTGCTCTTGTGGAAATTAGTGTTGCTAGTATAGAAAAAGTCGACACAGTTACTAAATAAAAATTCGGCCAGTGTAAGTAACTTCTCAGGTCATCATACATCTCCCAGACACATGGAGACCTTCTGCAGTAGGCCACATAATGTCCAAGAGCATCCTGGGTTAAGCCTCCTCTGAAAGCAATGACTGCCCTTAAAGTAAATCTCTCTCCTTGGAGCATCAGATTTAAGGGAAATTCACACAAAGAAAATTCTGTGGAGGTGCTTCCCAGGTCAGTGTCAATCCACAGAAGTTCTCCCAGACTGTAACTGTGAGAAACTTTACCTGCACAGAGCACTTTCCCGAAGTAGAGTCTGTCTTGAATGCAGAGGGACACTGTGACGGACTTTGGATTGGCCTCAGGCAGGGGGACTCCGGAAGGTTAAGGCCTTCTTCCACCGCGGTCTGAAGATGTGCCTTGCCAGAAGCCTGCAGTACAGCAACTAACATGGGTACCATGTGCAGCTGTAATTAGCATTGCATAGCTCCATTGGCCATACTAGTATTAGCTAGCAGCTTAGCTCTTTGAAAGTTGTACCATTATGATTGAAGTTAACTAATAATATTCTAACTGACAGTGTTAAAAAATTGTACTTACACTGGCCAGAATTTTTATTTAGTAACTGTGTCGACTTTTCCTATACTAACACTAATTTCCACAAGAGCACCATGAGCAGAAGTGTCACACGTAGTGGTGGGAGTGAAGTGTAACAGATTATTCTCCTTGTAAATAAATGAAAAGTTAAATCATGAGAGACAAGTGAATGAAATAAAGAGGATTGCTTATTGAACAAATGATGATATGATTTCTCTTTTAATATCTCCTGAACCGAAGCAGCACAAACAAAACTTTTATCAGCGCAAACCAGCACAAACGGAGCACAAACGATTGAGAGTATTTTGAATGAACTTGGAGCATGTGGGGGGGCTGGGTGACCCCAGAATGACCTATAAATATTAATTTAATATTTCCGGAACCGAAGCAGCACAAACGAAACTTTTATCAGCACAAACCAGTGCAAACGAAGCACAAATGATCGAGACTATTTTGAATGAACTTGGAGCATGTGGGGGGCTGGTGATGTCACCGCACCACAATTAAATGTCTAATATCTTCAAAACGAAAGCAGCACAAACGAAGCACAAACGATTGAGACCATTTCGGGTTAATTTGGAGAATGTGGGGGGGCTGGTGACCCCAGAATGACCTTTGAATATGGGGGGGGGGCAACTTCACGCAGGTCACAATGTGCAGAACAAAATCAGGGGGAAATGAACAAGAAATGAACAAGAACGTAAAGCGGAAATCGATACCTGGAAAATCACTAATTACAAAACTAGAATCTAAATCAAAACTTTTGTGCTTTCCAAATGATTATTCTTAGTCACCATTTCCCTCCTGACAACAAATGTATAATTAAAGTTAATAAAAATGTGTGTGATTTATTTGGGGTAATAACAGAGTTGTGATTAAGAGGTCACTCTTATTTAAATGGAATGAGCTCGGGAACTCAGAGCAATTGACCTAAGTATTAAATTAAAAATAGCGTTGTGTAAAAACGTGTCATAAGTCATGAACAGAGGAGCTGACTGGATAGGAGAATTAAAAACATGGAAGAAAAAAGAGGCAGGGCTAGACAAAACATGACCTTTTATAAATTAATGTAATGAGATTTCATGCGTAAGTACGAACATCTAAAAATAGACTGGTGTCATGATTCCCCTGTGAAGCAGCGTGCTCTAAGCGCGATTGCTCGAGCACCTGCTTTCTCATTGTTGACAGTTGTGACATTCCAACACGTGTTTTTGTTATTGTTTATGTCATGACTCCTCCCTGTCCTGTCATTGGTTATCAATCACGTGTATCTGTATTGCTCTCAGCTGTTTGCGATTCCAAAGCTAATTATGCCGGTATATATACTGTGTGCCTTGTTACACTCATTACTGTGCATTGTCTAGTTTTGACATATCAGAAACAATACATGGAGCTTCTGAACTGTTTTATTATTATTATTATTATTATTATTATTATTATTATTATTATTATTATTATTATTGACATGGAAATGTTGTTTGTAAGTTTGGCTCAGGTGGTAGAGTGGGTTGTCCACTAATCCACTTAACTGGTTGGCAGTTCGATTCCCAGCCCACATGACTGCACATGCCGAAGTGTCCTTGGGAAAGGCACTGGACCCCAAGTTGCTCCCGATGGCAAGTTAAAGCCTTGCATGGCAGCTCTACTACCATTTGTGTGTGAGTATGTGTGTGTGAATGGGTGAATGAGACACAGTGTAAAGCGCTTGGGATAAAAGCCATTTATTTATTTACCGAAATGCAAAGGTTAGATACAGCAATGATTTAATACAACTCCATTCAAATGAATACAGAGGCCTGCTCAGATAACACAATGTTTAAAAACTCTACATTCGCGGTGTCATAAATGGGGAAATTGGTTCTTGGGGTCATAGGCAGCATTCCTCCTCCTCCAAACATGGCGAGTTGAGTTGATGCCAAAGAGCTCCATTTTGGTCTCATCTGACCACAACACTTTCACCCAGTTGTCCTCTGAATCATTCAGATGTTCAGTGGTAAACTTCAGACGGTCATGTATATGTGCTTTCTTGAGCAGGGGGACCTTACGGGTGCTGCAGGATTTCAGTCCTTCACGGCGTAGTGTGTTACCAATTGTTTTCTTGGTGACTATGGTCCCAGCTGCCTTGAGATCATTGACAAGATCCTCCCGTGTAGTTCTGGGCTGATTCCTCACTGTTCTCATGATCATTGCAACTCCACGAGGTGAGATCTTGCGTGAAGCCCCAGGCCGAGGGAGATTGACAGTTCTTTTGTGTTTCTTCCATTTGCGAATAATCGCACCAACTGTTGTCACCTTCTCACCAAGCTGCTTGGCAATGGTCTTGTAGCCCATTCCAGACTTGTGTAGGTCTACAATCTTGTTCCTGACATCCTTGGAGAGCTCTTTGGTTTTGGCCACGGTGGAGAGTTTGGAACCTGATTGATTGATTGCTTCTGTGGACAGGTGTTTTTTATACAGGTAACAAGCTGAGATTAGGAGTTCTCCCTTTAAGAGTGTGTGTGCTCCTAATCTCAGCTCATTACCTGTATAAAAGACACCTGAGAGCCAGAAATCTTTCTGATTGAAAGAGGGTCCAATACATACTTCCCTCATTAAAATGCAAATCAATTTATAACATTTTTGACATGTGTTTTTCTGGATTTTTTTTGTTGTTATTCTGTCTCTCAATGTTCAAATAAATCTACCATTAAAATTATAGACTGATCATTTCTTTGTCAGTGAGCAAATGTACAAAATCAGCAGGGAATCAAATACTTCTTTCCCTCACTGTGTAATAAATGCATCATCAGATGACTAAAGGGAATGTTGGATGATCCATCACATCAGTTTTAGCCTGACATTTTGCTTTTGCGTTATACATTTGTACAACAGTTTTTATGAATCAAATATTAATTGATTCATAAATCAATTATCTCGTTGGATAAAACCCATACCTGTATTGTATGTATAAAATGTAAATGGAAGCTTTTTGCTTAATTTTTTAAAAGCTTTGTTATAGACTGTCGTTTGAGTCAAACTTATTTGCATTTGAAGAACAAAGTGCATTTTCCTTTAAAATTAACTAAATAATCATTTAGTGGTACACCAAGTGGACAGCTCAGAGTTTAAAGGGTCAAAGAGATACTTTCTGATCTATGTCGACGAAGGTAAGAAATCTCTCTAAACTGTGCCTTTATTTTGGCACAATTAATTATATATTTGTTATATGATGCACTTCATATACTTTGATGTGCACAGTTAAAGTCAGCCAATTGAGGAAGCAATGTACCATTCACCACTTAATAATCAATTTTCTTTTTGTTCCTTGAGTGCACTTGTAAATTGTCTAAAGTTGGTATCTTTCTTGTTAAACAGAAAATGGAGAATTTACAGAGGCCCATGCTTTTTCTTTTTATTGAAAATCTGATTTCAAGTATTTAAAAAAAATCTAATTTTACAGTACACTATGATTGATTTAATATCACTTGTAAATTGTCATAATTTAAAAAGACAATACCTTTTATAGATGAAAAAAAAAACTATCAAATGTTCCTATAATGTATATATTTTTGCACAGGGATATGCATTTTCTCATTGCAGTCGATAGTAGAATACAGAAATACACACACACACACACACACACACACACACACACACACACTGAGACCACTTTGAAAATCTAGATTTTTTTTCCTCTTTTACATTTTGAAATAATTAGGTTTTAGAATTGTTTTTATATTTAAAATAAAGAAAGTAAATGTTTAATATTTTGGAAATTTCTTTCTTTCTTTCTTTTTACAATTCTGCAAGTGTAAACATTAAAACTCTGAATCTCTTGTAAGTATTTGAAAGATTCTACTTTTCTTTCACTGAAGTTGTAGTCAATAATACAATTTCTAATGAAAATTCTAAAATTAAATAATAATAAAAAAAAGCAAAATAGAAACATTTTCCAGTACTGCTCTCAGACTTATGGCCCCAAGTGTGTGTGTTGTGTGTTGTTTGTGTGTGTGTTGTTTGCGCGTTGTGTGTCTGTTTCTGCGTGTCCATGCGCGTGTATGTAAACAAACTAATAATAAAAATAAAATTTTGTTTAAGATAAATGAATGAATAAATATGTTTCTCCCCCCAGTCAATTTGGCCTCAGGATGAATAGCAACACAATCTTCTTTACATTACATTACAACAGGCATTACAACATTCCAGTAAAATTGTTCTTTATGTAATATACATAATTATAAAGCACTTTAAGACTTAAGAAATATATTGTGAAATATTTTAAATGACATTAATTAATGCTTAAATAGTCAGTCATAAGTTTTGCTCGTTTAGTATTGTACACTTTATTTTACTGAAGTATAACTCAGCAACATTTAAACAGAAACTTATTACAGAAAATGTACGTAAAATATATTACTGCAGATCTTTATCTGATTGGCAAGAACATTTTTAATTGTATAAATTGTCTAATTCTGACATGTAAATTGACAAAGAATGAATTACTACTTACTGAAAGTAGTTCTGGCTACATGCCAAATTGCAGGTTTAAATGAATGCTCTCACGTTAGTCCTATAATTAAAACTACTACAAAAACATGGATGGATAGTAGAATACTGCAATCTCTCTTCTCTCTCTCTCTCTCTCTCTCTCTCTCTCACTCTGTCTGTGTGTACTCTATAGTAACGTAACTACATAATACATTTTCTCATCTTCCCTCCAGTCAATGTGGAATCCTTTTATTCCTTAGAAGGAATAGTGACACAGTCTGAAGCACAGAAGGGTTTAATTAGAAAGGTTTTATTTTATTTACTACAACCCCAATTCAAAAAAAGTTGGGATGTTGTGAAAAATGTAAATAAAAACTGAATGCAATGATTTGCAATCTCATAAACTCATGTTATTCACAGTAGAACATAAAAAAATCAAATGTGTAAACAGGAAATGTACCATTTAAAGGAAAAAATAGATAACTTTGAATTCAAAGGGCGCAACAGGTCTCAAAAATAATTTGGATGGGGCAACAGAAGGCTGGAACAGTAAGTGTTACTAAAAGAAACAGCTGGAGGAACACTGTGCTACTAATTATGTTAACTGGCAACAGGTCAGTAACATGATTGAGTAGAAAAAGAGTATCTTAGAGAGGCGGAGTCTTTCAGAAGTAAAGATGGGCCTCTGTACACCAATCTGCGAAAAACTACATCTACAATTTGTGGAACAATTTCAGAATAATGCTCCTCAATGTAAAAGTATGAAGGCTATGAATATCTAATCATCTACAGCACATCATATCATGAAATTCAGAGAATCTGGAGTAATCTGTGGCCCGAGTCCCTTTCCAGAAATCTTAAATAAACACCTCCTTACAGATAGCTTCACCATATCAACAACTAAAATATTTTATTAAAGAATTACAAAACAAATCTGTTTATTATTAGACTTTGATTATGTGAAGTGTTTGCCATACAAGTATCTGTGAATGATTTGCTATTATAGAAAGTATAACTTATTACAGTGAGCAAAATAATATAAACCTGAGATATGAATTGTAGCCTTCACACCTTCTGATCAGATTCCAGAGTGCAACAGCAGTGTGGTATCAGTTTACTGTTCCTTATTTATTAATTCATTGATTAATTTATTTTACCTGAGTGATATTACAGTCAAAACCTTTGTCATTCTGACTTACAGGTGGCAGAAACATATCTGAAACAAGAAGAAGAAAAAAACAGAAAAGACCATCACATTTGTGGGTTTGGGTATAGCACTTAGAAATACTAGCTAGCTATGTGACATATTTATTACTTAGATACATTTCCAAAACAAAAAAATCTTCTAGTACTTCTATGACAAATTAGGGTTCATACAAGGTGCTTGTATTATATATATTTATAAAGAGTGAAGCCTGTTACCCAAAGACAATTAAAATTAGAAGCAAATACTCACATCCGTAAACCCAATTGAGATAGAAAAAGAGACGATTAGCCGTGAGTGAGGAAAGGCAAGGGTCCAGTTTTTATTTCGGTCCACCACACGCGATCCACACCAATGAGAATTCCCAGAAGTGATCTGATAACTGGCGCTTAAGCTCCAGTATTTATAGCTTATGTACAGAGAATATTACCAATAAATTTCAGAAAGGTTGGGATCTCATTACTAATAGGGTTAAAAAGAGCTCATCTATATTTACCATGAGGATTAAAAAACCCTCCCCAACAGTTACCGTTAGAACGGAAAACAATCCACTTGCGATAACCATTATGTTTGTTTACCAGCCCCTCCAGATTTACCATTAGGTTTGAGTTTGTTCCGAGCGAGAAAACATAACAATTTAGAAGCTACGAGAAAAAACGTAAACAATTTGGAGAACGACCTTGGTCACACAGGTGCAGTGTGATGCAGCTATTCATATAAATAGCTCCTCATGGTTCTTATGGTTCTTTTAAACATCTAAAGCCCCTGTCTACAGCACGACCCACCCTTCCAGAGAGACAAGACTCTTTTCTCTTCAGCATTATGAGTAAGTTCCATTTATCTTTTACTCCTATTTGTCTGGTTTATAATTTATTTCTATATCCGTTTTATATTTCTATTTAACTATTATATTAACTATGATATATATATATATATATATATATATATATATATATATATATATATATATATATATATATATAATACTTGCGCACATGGTTTACTGTACTCCCGACCTCATAATATTAAATATTATCCTAATAATATCTATCTTTACCTTAATACTATTTATTCTTGTACAGTTCTAATGTTGTGTGTGTGTTCGGGCCTTCGGGGGGGAGGTGTTAGAGAGAGAGGGAGAGACAGAGAGTGTGTGTGTGTGCTATGTTTGCATGCCTGACCCTGAACGCGCAAGAGTGTGTGTGTGTGTTATCTATGTGTGCGCCTCCTAACTCTCCTTCTCTGTGACTATTAAACCATAGTGTGTCAATCCCAAAATATGAATCCTGTTTATCAATATCCACCTAATACCTCTATGTGTGCGTCTAGGTGCCTTTTTCCCTCTTCCCTCTATTGGAGGGAGTGGATTTGGATCTGAACACTCGCTATCAGGTAGCGCATCTCACAGCTGACATCCCTGTGTTACTTGACATTTTCCACACCCCTACTCCTAATGGACATGCGGGATTCCCCCCACCTCTCCGCTACCGGATCCTCCCTGCGAATGTGTGCGTCGATGCCTCTACACAGACAGATCCTCTGCCTGACCTTCCCTCCATCCACTCTGAGGATGATGTCGCCTTCTCTGATCTGGGCTCTGACCATTCCTCTTTCTCTCTCTATTCACCTGCCATCCACCCCCTTCTCTCAATTTTCGTCATATTACACATATGCTGGTCCTCATTATACCCTGTCCTCTGGCCGTACACCATTTTCATCCCCTTGTCTCTTCCCTCAGGATTACGCACCCACCAGTCCCGTTAATTTCCAATAAAAATGACATATCAATCATACTTGTCTCCCTTGTGTTTATTTTATGTATAATTTTAAACACAACATTGCCCACTCTGAGGCTATAAAGCCTCACAAACTAGTGTATATATATATATATATATATATATATATATATATATATATAGATATATATATATATATTGTTGTGAACCCCGACTTATTTATTTATTTATTTATTTATTTTATTTTTATTTAATTTCTTCATGTTGATTAACTGTGTACCTCCTAAATTGTGTTTGCATGAGTGGCTAGTACGAATATTGGATCTACACGTCCCTATTTTTCTCAACTGGACCTATCAGCCCTCAGTTTTGTATTTGTCGGGACCTGCAGAGTCTTGCTTCCCCCCCCCCCCAAAAAGAAAAAACAACACCCCAAACCTTCGCATTCAGAGGTGGGCGAAAACCCGACCTTTTGTCAGGAAAAAATTCCCACCTTGCCAGCACTTTTGTGCTCGACAGCACCATTCCTGTGCCTGAGTGCGTCACACTTCGTTACACATCACATGTCACGGGTCATATCACAAACATTTTATAACAGTCCAACTTGACAGTCTCTGTTGGCAATATCTCTGTATGCTGGTTGTCTTCAGCTCAAGCGCTTTATGTACTGTGGAGAGCCACCCTTTGGGGAGAGGTTAGCTAGCACTTACACCCAGGGCATGGCTCATCACATTGTCCACATCATCCACATTCTATATAATGTCAATGTCTCTTGAGGGCAGTCCCCCTGTTGGCAGCTTCATATCCTTGAAGAACATATCCTTGAGCTTCAGGATCCTTGAACATTCTCAGGGAAAATCTGAAAATCCTTGGGGGTCGCATGTTCCTGTATTCCGCTGCTGCCTTGTAGTCCGCTGCTGCTTTGTAGTCCGCTGCTGCTTTAGTCCTTCTCTCGCTGCTCCTGGTCTCCCATCTCTGACACCTCGACTACCTCCCCCCGTTGAGGCGGTAACGCCTCACTCTTAACAATGCACCCAGCTTTGTACCTGTGAATAGATAGCTTCATACATAACAGTTAGTTGTCTCATATGCTCCTGATCCATCTGCAATTACTCCAGTGGCAGTCCTCCATAAGAATAATGCTGTTAGTCTGCATGCTGATAGGTCATTAGTGCAAGAGGTAGAGCAACTACCGAAATATGTTTTTTTATCAGCACAAATTACATCAAACTTGAGATGCTATGCCAGATCCAGGAACTACCCCTCTGGTCAAAAGAGAAATTTAAGCACAGATATCACACTCAGATTATCTCCACTGTAAGTACAGAGAGTAATCATCTACCTTCCCCCTCGCACACTGTTTAAAACCATGGGCATCCTTAATACATACAGTGCAAAGTGCAGAAGGTACAATTTGAATAAAATTAACCATTCGCTCGGTATGTTAATGTGGCATTCTAACGTTTTATTCTAAAACCACTGCATTTGAATAACTCCAAACAGATGACACAATCCATGAGCACAAACAGTATTTATCTATTTATTTATATATTAGCAATTCTACCCATAACCAGTTTACACTCTGTAGTGATAGCTTTTAATTCAGCCAATTGGGCAGATCAGGGTGCTCATAATGTTTGTAAATTTTCAGACACAAAATCTTTCAGATGGAACATCTAAAATTTCTCATTTAAGCTCGAGGACATATGAATCTCGGCTAGGCAATCGCGAGTGTTCTCGGTGACTGGCTCCACAGAATTACTTAGGCAATACAACACTACAGTTGGTGTTTTAAACACACTATTAGGTTAAAGAGTTTAATTTTTTGTTTTGGGTGGCACATAGAATAACCCCCTATCCCCATAACTTGTTCAGTCAAAATATAAATGACCTAGTGTGATAAGTTTAAGATCACTGTGTGAGAGAACAATTTTCCCAGTGATCTGCACTAAGAGAGCATCTCCAGCCGTAGCACGCAAACGTGCTGGCAATCCTTGTGCCACCTAATCCAATGTCTTCAATACATAAACTACTCACATGCAAGCGCCCCACACCAACGAGCCGGGACCCCCACAGTGGTGCCCCCTCTCTCGGTCACATGTAAGACAAAGTCTTTGTTGTAGTTTTGCCAGGCATAGTGCAGGTGCAGAGCATAAGTTCATTCAATGTCAGGCTTGTCCAAAGAACACCCAGATCTCGGGATTTTCGTCACGTAGAGAGCAATCAGTGATCCACTGCAGACCATACTTGATAATGTCCAGGAACATTTGTTGTGCTTTATGGGGAGGAGGATGACCCCGATCATGTCCTGTCGGCCTTGGGAGCGTGCGAGAGAGTCTCTGACCACAGAGGAGTACACCACAGGGGAGCCCACACGCCCCTGAAGAAGACGCCCCCCCAGGTGTATTACTGATCTAGGAATGTTAATGGGGAGTAATGCCTGCTGAGCTCTCACATTTAGTCACTGGAAAAGAGCTGATCACAGTTGAACAATAAATTAATAATATCATGTGTAATGGAATGGGTTACAGTAGGGAAATCGTATAAAAATATAAAAATCGTATAAAAATATATTCCATATTCAACATACTATAAGTAATGGCACTACTGGGATGACTAGTTAATTGATTTCGCAACTTTTGTGTAAAATGCCATCCTCTTTCAACCTTAAACATTGGTTACTGGGTGTGTTGTATTGCAGAATTTTATCTTAGTTGTTATCACAGTTTGCTGAAATAATGCTCGACTGAGCGGGCATGTCCCTTCATCCTTTTCTAATGATATTATGTACAGGACACAGGATGACTATACTTTACTTTAGCTTAATACGGTTTACATGTCACCTGCCCCGCTTTAACCTCATGTAGCCCATAATGTGCCAGGTATGTTAGAGTCCAGGATGAGGGATGCTACCATCACCGTCCCCCAATTTGGAGCCTGGAGACAGACAACTGGGAACACACAACTGGGAAACCCATCATTCATGTTCAATTTATGAATCAGATCTAGGCCTATTAAAATGGTGAATATTTTTCAATTGATGCACTGTATACTGATTTTAATAATATAATAGAATTTGGACGTTTACAGAGCACACGCATTGTTCGATATAGATAAATCACAAGGCCCTGATTGTGTGGAGTCTGTATTTCTACACTGTATTTCTACACTTAGCAGCTGATTTTATTTACATCTCTTTTAACTCATCTTTTTAATAAATGAATGCAAATGAGTAAATTAATACAAAATCATTAAATAACATTAAAGGGTTTATTTGTGATAGAACACAATCCTTTCACTCAAAATATGACCCCCAGCTGCAGCCCCTCCCCCTCCTCCGCCCACTATTCACTAACTCATTTTAACAGACATCTTCGGTCCACTTCTCAGAACGCTTTAGCAACTTTTTGTATTATTATTTTTTAAGTTTAAAAGTAAAAAAAAAACTTGACTGTGTCCATTCTAAACTATGCAGGGACATTTCAATGGATTTATTTACACATCATATCAGGAACAGCCTAATACCCCTCACCAGAGTGCAAGCTGCTCAGAAGGTTTAGTTTAATTTAAGTTGGTCATTATGTGCTGTATCTGTGCACTTGCAGTGTAAATTCTGTCGGAAGTGACGTGTTAGTAACGAGGCCGCGTTGCTGATCACGCGCGGAGTAGATGTGCTGATACAGAGTGTAGCGTGAGTAAGATCAGTAATGTCTAATTCAAACATTGTGATCAAAAGTAAACAAGTCAAATAATGTGTAAAGACAGTGAGGAACAGAAACCACAAGGTGCAGTGAAAGTGAGTTTTTATTATTCATTTAAGACTACAGTGTAATTCGGTGCTTTTTGTGCATTCATAAAAAAATAATTAATAAATACTTACATACTCATAATAAACAAATTATATATATACATTTATTTTATAGTATTTATGCATTATTTTTTATAGATGTTCGAAAAGCACCGAATTACACTGTAGTCTTAAATTAATAATATATATTCTTGTGTGTGTGTGTATTTGGGTTCTTTTCTGTTTTGAACAAACAGTTGTGTAATGTTTTGAAGTCTGAAGTTTATATTTATTACACTTAGTTTGTGGATTTTATTTTAAATAAAGTAAAACAAATGGTACTGAAAGTTCGCTCCACCCCATCCGACTAATCGATTATGAAACTAATCATTAGTTGCAGCCATAATAATAATAATAATGCTGTTAAACAGTTCAGAAGCTTCGTGTATTGTCCTTGATATGTGAAAACTAGACAATGCACAGTAATAACGCTGATGAGCTGCATCAGTGTAAAATAACCCAAACCCACCTTCTGTTTCAGGCGGCGTTGTGCTGGATGGAGCTGGACTGCCCTCGTGTGTCCAAACTCAGGAACGGCAATTTTCCAGTAGCGGTATTCTGGGTAAGAAATCCATCCAACCATCCGTCTTCTATACCGCTTACCCTTTTCAGGGTTACGGAGAAACCTGGAGCCTATCCCACAGAGCATGGAGCACAAGGCGGGGTACACCCTGGACATGGTGCCAATCCATCACAGGGCACACAATCACATACACATCACAGGGCACACAATTACATACACTATGGACACTGTGGACATGCGAATCTGCCTACCATGCATGTCTTTGGACTGGGGAGGAGACTGGAGTCCCCAGAGGGAACCCCCGCAGCACGGGGAGAACATGCAAACTCCGCACACACAGAGCAGCAGGGGAATTGAACCCCCAACCCTGGCGGTGTGAATCGTGCTAACCACTAAGCCTGGGTAAGAAATATGACATGATATTACTATTAACCTCTCTCTCCCTTTTTGTCCTGCTCATGACAATTATTGTTGTCATGTAATAATTGTATACATCACCTTCTTCTTTGTAATCTTATCAAATTGTTGATATTCTCCAGCGAAATAGATGTTACAAAGTTACAAAGGCACAGTGATGAGAATGAACATGAACGCTGGTGCTCATGAACAAATCTGGCAGCTTCATTATGAACCCACCACAATAGAAAAAGAACTGTAGAATTTGAATTTGAGATACTGAAAGTAAACAAAACTAACCAGCAGTGCTTTCTTTGGGTGGTGATGAAGTTAGAGTTGAACTGGTAAGAAAGAGAGAGTCCTTTATATCGTGCATTTGCGAGTGCTGATAAAGCAAGGCCTGAAAGTTGTGTTTGCATTCCTTTCTGTGGTGCTTGTAAGTTAGTGAAGTACTTGTGTGGTAGAATGAGGCATTGGGTCAGACTACTCTACGACGGAGAAGAAGCAGCCCCGGACAGGTCTGAAGTCGGAATAAACCTTTTAAGTAGTCAATGGATAACGACTACAAATGTCTACTCTTTTATTGCAATGCCTAATAGAAAAGAGTATGAGATATGTTTTACCAAAGAACAGGCACTTCAAACATTTTCTCAAATTTTCAATAATAATCCAGGAAGTGAATTCTGGAAACACTGGGAGATGACGACATCATCTCCACAAGACGTAAAGAGCATCGTAGTTAAGTTTTGGACTGGGAGAATTGCTGACTCGGACGTAGAACAATACCTCTTAAGGTTTGGTGAGATATTGAACCCTGTTGACAAGCCGCTGGACCAGTTCGGGATATGGTATGGAGTCAGGAGATACAAGATAAAACTTAAGAAAAACCACGACGGAAGTATATCCCAGATACCAAACTCCATTTCCATGGGACCAAAACAATACAGTTACATATTCCGACCAAACAAAGTGATGTTTCATATGTAATGATTCCGACCATCAAGCAAAGGACTGTGAGAAAACAAAGTGCTGGAAATGTGGAAGCTTTGGCCACAAGAATGCGAAAAAACCAAAAGATATTGACCAGACAACACAAAGTGCACAGAACACGGAAACCAAACAAACGATAAAGATGAAAATAAACTACACACAAGTGAGAACGACTCGACATCTGGGAGCGATTCAAGCAGCACCGATACCAACGACAGCGAGGACTCTGAGAGCAGCGCCGAATCTCTGACCCCGGAAGGGAGACGGAAAACGCCGGAAGTACCTGCTGGAAGCAGCAAAGTATCTCCGCCCAGTTTTCCGATTGTGGAGAAACGGCAAGCATCGGAGTTTCCTGCGCTATCAGCTGTAGAAGTCGGTGAGACTCGGATCGGCTCAACCCCTGAAGGAGGTCTACAAGCCCCAAAAGAGCCTACGTGCTCAGAGGGAGAGACCGGAGTGCCTCAGAGAATTTCTACACCTGCAGGAAGTCTACAGGTTCGAGAGGAGTCATCGCATCCAGCTGGTGAAAGTGGAACAACACAGACAATCGCCGACAACACAGGTGACACTGCGGACTCTCCCATGCTGACGGAAGGTAAAAACACTTTAGTCTGTACATCCAAACGCCAAAGACGAAAGAGGAATTCTCCTGGAGATGTTGACAATGCAAAAAAAGTTAAAGAATGATGAATATTACCTACTTTTCTTTTCCCTTTTTGTTTTTCTTTTCTTTTTCACACAATGTTGAGAAAATGTGGACTAATGGACATACAATAATTTCTATCAGAGAAGGTCCATCGCTAAATTTTAGTTTTTTTCAAATTTAACTGTTGCAACATGTAATGTTGGAGGGATTCAGGCAAAAATTAATCAAGTGAAAAAGTTAAATATATTGAGTCGAGAACATGTTGATATTTTATGTATACAAGAAACCAGATTAAGCAGTTTTGCAGACGTACAGGACGCTCAAAGTTTACGGTTCAAAGGTCCTTCAATCTTTTCAATAGGCGAAAGTAAAGCTGATGGTATTGCGACCTTATTTTCTAGCAATAAATTTAAAATAATTAAGAGTCGTGAAATAATACAAGTTCAATTGATGTTTTTAGATATATTTTATTGTACAAAAAAAATTAGAGTAATAAATGTATACACAGCACAGGATACTGTTGGAAAAATTTGGCTTTTTAAAAAACTTAAAATGCTCCTGTGTGTCGGCTTCTATACCATCGTATGCGGTGACTTTAATACAATAACAGATGACAATGATAAAATTTCTTCCAAGATTAGGATAAAATTAGGAGAGAAGGTGGTGTCCTTAAAGCTATATTGAATGATCAGCACTTCACCGACATATTTAGAACATTATATCCACAGAAAGTGGACTTTACAAGGTTTGATAAAACATGTAAAACTAGAATTGACAGGATATATATATTAATAATAATTTTGAGGCAAAATCTTATACAACAAAACTATAGTGGAAAATCCTAAAGATGTCAGAGATACTGTTCGGATCCTTTGTTCAAACATGTATAACTCAATTGAAATAGATGATAATCTTTTTTTAAAAACTTTCTTGAACGTTAAAAACTGTGTCGACCCGCCTTCTAAGAGCTTAGGTGAGGAAATCAAAGAAGCTGAGGTTGTGGATGCCATTAAACAATTGAATTAAAAAAAGTCCCCAGGGAAAGATGGTCTCCTGTCTGATTTTTATCATGCATGCGCCATAGATCTGGCTATATTATTAACACAAGCCTTCAATAATGGGATCGATAGAGGTTACATGCATAACCGGTCTATGAAGGCGTTTTATCCTGGTTGTTATAAAAATGGTGAACGTGTGATATCAACAACTGGAGACATCTCACCCTAATGAATGTTGACTAAAAATTTTTGCAAAGAACATTATGAACAGTATGAGTGACATTTGGATGTAAGAATAGCTAAACAACAAACGTGCAATTAAGGGAAGATTTATGTGGGATAATTTGAACACTTTAAGAGAACTAGTCTTTGATAAAAAAATATGGTGCTTTTACACTTGTGGCTGTTGGACCAAAGAAAAGCATTTGACTACATTTCAAGAGATTATTTGTGGGAAATTTTAAAACTATATCATTCGGAATTTCCTGAAAATTTTATAAATATAATTTATTTTCTTTGTTAAATAACGGTGGGAGTAAATGTTAACGGTTCCTTGACTGAACCATTTGAAATTTGTGTGGTGGTAAAGCAAGGGTGCCCTCTGAGGGGGGTTCATATATTCTATCTATAAACCCAATCGTCCAAAAAAAACCAAAAGAACACAGACTTAAAGGGTTTAAACAAGCAGAGCAAAGTTCTTGTATGCTGAGATATACTATTTATTTTGAACTAAAAATTAAATAAACCAAAAATGGAGTCTGGATTTGAAATGAAATAAATTTACCATAGATGTCCCAGAAGTTCAGCAATTAAAGATTTTAGGTTATATATATAGACAATAATCAAAATAATACAAGATGAAATTGAAAATGGAAATCGTGTAATCGTAAGTTATAAAACCAAAATATTATAAAAATTTTTTTTTAAAAAAATAATTTTTTTTTTATTTTTTTTACTTAAAAAGATGGATGGATAAAAGAGACATAATCATATACAAATCGTGAAGTTACAAACGAAGCATCTTTTTAAGAGAAGAGAACTGGGAGGCCTTGGGGCGTCGACATATCCCTAAAGACTAAAATAGGCGTGTGCAAAATCATCGTGAGTATTGATAGGCAAACCAAATGGATAGGGAACATCTCCAACTGGAATTCTAAAAAAGGACCATCACGAAAAGGTATTCCATATCATAAGCTGATGTTTTCTGACTTCACTACCAAATTTAAAGACCTAAACATCGATTGGGTGGAGGACTCGGCGCAAGAAATATATCTTTTAATTGTCGATCGAGTTTATAGTAACCCTGTGGCTTTCAGAAATTTGGAGGAAGACCAAAATAAAGAATGTCTCCAAAATTTACAGAATGAAATTCTATCTGAACATATGAGGGATATAACTTGGTTAGTTGCTGTAAGAAGGCTCGCAGTAAGAGCGGTTGTAAAATGGAGCTGCTTCGAAAACAAGTAAATGCCTTATTCCTGCCCGCCTCCTCCTTGTTAGCTCGGTCCGATTTCTCCTGACCCTAACGAGCACAGGCCTCGGTGCCACCCTTCTTACTTCCACCCCGAGCTCGGCTCTAACCCTAACGCCATTAATCCCAACTCTGCTGTCACCCTAATGCCCTTTATTCTAACTCCGCTATAGCCTTGTGTGTGTGTGTGTGTGTGTGTGCTGTTGTAAAATGGAGCTGCTTCGTAAAAACAAGTAAATGCCTGATGCCTAATGCCTAACATTTCCTGTTAGAGTGTTACCGCTCAAAAGAGGTGTGGGACAAAATGAAAACGATGGGTTTAAAGATAGAAATTAACATGGTTTCAGTTTTTTATGGTATTTTCAAAGAGAAAGTGTCCAAAAGCGAGTATGACTTCTTGTGGTATATCATGTGTTTGATTAAATCTAAGCTGTGGAAAACACGATGTAGAATGACTATTGACAAACAATTTGTATCAAGTGATGTGGTCTTTAAAAATATTCAAACAGAACTGAAAAGGAAAAAAATCTAGCAAACTCTTGTTCAAAGACCAAAGTGTATGTGACTCTATTATTTTGTAGCTGGACTTTTCTTCAACCAATGAGTGTTTGATTTTGTACTGTGTTTAGTTGATAATTATGTAACTGTGTGAAACCTTTTTTCCAATTAAAAAAAAATAATAAAAATGCAAGGGTGGTAAAGACCTGCGTGAAGTTGGCCCCCCCACCAACGCAAAACGTCAGCAAAATAGTGTCAATCGTTTGTGCTTCGTTTGTGCTGGTTTGTGCTGTAAAAAATTTCATTTGTGCTGCTTTGGATTTGGAGATATTAAAATAATATTTATAGGTCATTCTGGGGTCACCCGACCATGCTCCAAGTTCATTCAAAATAGTCTCAATCGTTTGCGCTGCTTTCGATTTTAATATATTAGGGATTAAGTTCTATGACATGACGTCACCAGCACCACACATGCTCCAAATTGACCCGAAATAGTCTAAATCGTTTGTGCCGATTTTTGCCAACTGCCTTTTTATTTTAACAATACAGTTGAAGTAACAAGGTAAAATCCAAACGACAAATCACATTAAATAGTCGCATTCACGTAATTGTTACCTAACCACTGTGCGCGTTTCAACTTTAAGAGACACAGTGGATCTCAGGATGTGGAAATGTAACACGAAGTCCAAGATAAGTGTTTTTACTTGTTTCTGTATATGTTGTTATGAGTAAAATAACAGTCGTAATATTAACATTGTCATAAATAAATAAATAAATACACGCACACATAATCTGTTTGCTGTAGCTCTGTTTATACATGGGCGGGGTGTACATATATGTATTTGAATTGATGTTTATATAATATATATATATATATATATATATATATATATATATATATATATATATATATATATATATATATATATATATAATATATATATATATATTGATTGTACCGGGAAAGGGCGGAGCACAGAGACACGGAGGCAAGGGTAGGGCAAAAGCTGAGTCTTTTATTTTCTTTCTGGTAGAGTAGAGTGTTGTGTGGCTGTGTGTGTGGGGTGTGCGGAGGCGGCCTGGCCGTTGGACGCGCGCGGGGCGTGTTGGGGGAGTCCCGGGAGAAGCCCCGGGTTCTCGTGCCGTCCCTCACGCGCGGCGTGTCGAGGTCGAGAAAAGATATTAGTCATGCTAACACGAGCGCGTCGGCACACTCTTCCTGTATCCGTTCCGGACGCTGACCCTTCTTCGTGAGTCAGTCCTCAACTTTCCCGGGCGGAAGGGCGTGTTCTTTCTTTATTTCGCCTTTGGCGGGAGTGGTGGAATTTCTCCCCCCGGCGGGCCCCAATCCGCCGGACGGCACGGCATCGGTGGTTCTTACCCGCCATGGCGGCTGTTCCGGGGGGCCGGGTCCGGCGCGGGGCTGCCTGCTTCGTCCGGCACGGCAGTCGGAGATGGACCGATTCTCTTCCCTCTCGTGCTTACAGCATTATACGTTGCGTAAAATATATATATATGTTTTTTTGTGTGTGTGTGTGTTTAGTATATATTAGTGTGTGTCTGTCTGTGGAAATTTAATTAAATGACTCAATAAATTAAGATTTAAGCCAAAATGATTTTACTTGTGAAACTGAATTAATGTGAACTATCAAACATCCTTTGACGCAAATAATGTACCCTTTAAAAACTTAAAAAACACTTAGAACAAAAAAAATTTGAATTTGTGAAAGTATTTAAATTTAAACAATGCAATCAGTCTTTTGTGTATAACACAGCATGTGGGCATATTTTGTTTTTTCTGACACTCCTGTCACTCCACTTCTCAGGTCATCATACATCTCCCAGACACAGGAGACCTCCTGCAGTAGGCCACATAATGTCCAAAAGCATCCTGGGGGTTGCCTCCTGAAAGCAATGACTGCCCTTAAAGTAAATCTCTCCTTGGAGCATCAGATTTAAAGGGAAATTCACACAAAGAAAATTCTGTGGAGGTGCTTCCCAGGTCAGTGTCAATCCACAGAAGTTCTCCCAGACTGTAACTGTGAGAAACTTTACCTGCACAGAGCACTTTTCCTGAGGTAGAGTCTGTGCTTGAATGCAGAGGGACACTGTGACGGACTTTGGATTGGCCTGAGGCAGGGGGACTCCAGAAAGTTTAGGCCTTCTTCCAATCGCGGTCTGAAGATCTGCCATGCCAGAAGCCTGCAGTACAGTAACGGCAGTACAAACAAATGGAATTTTCCTTGTGACTTCTGTGCTGAGACTGCAATACTGTGAGGAGCACTGTTGTGAGATGGAAACACATGCACGTTGTGTCATTGACTTTTCAATGATGGTGGAGAGATGGCACTGTGCATCGATTTGGAGAGCACCAGACTTCAATTGGACAGCTTTAAATATCCCACCAGCAGCTCTGCCCTCTGTATGTAGACCTGTGCATTCAGACCCTTTGTGCTAATTGTTTTCACTAGCTGGAGGTGGTTGTTTGAGACCTCACCGCAAACAATATTTTTCCAAAAGTTACACTATCGCAGGCACATGTGCATTTGATGCTTTTTGTCAATGCACATGTGTTCAGCACAGAGATTCTTGATTTCCTGAGTTTAACAGGCTGTTGATTATTTCCATTTTTCAATAGTTCCACTTTCACTCTTTTCCCCTCACAGATGGATCTGCATGGCAGCCATTCAGGACAAGGAGAGGTGTACTTTTCCTTTTCCTTTTTGGGTGGAACCGCTAGGCCTCTCCAGTTTTCAACTGCATCTTCCTCTGTTCAATGGATGTTTGTGATGGTGTCAGACTTCCCAGAACAGGAAGGATCCTTTTCTGCTTTTCTGTCTACACTGCAAGTTGTGGTGGGTAGTGGATTGGCTCTTGTGATGATCAGAGTTGCAACAGCTGCATCTTCACCTTCACCTTTTTGTTTAGCAGAAAGAATTCACATATTCCCCTCAATGATGGACAAATGGCGAGCAATGAATCGATCCACCCGAATTGGCAAGTTTTCACGCTTGAAGAGCCCACGTTTGATGTTTTTGAACTCTGCTTCAACATTGGCTGAACTTGCGGTGATGTTGGTGCCGAGTGAGGGATCATTACCCCTGTCCAGAGTGGTAAGTAACTTGCAAGCCAAATTATATTGGGAATAATCTCAGGGAGGAAGTGCATATTATCATGATCACCATTAACCATGGCAAGTGACCTGCTCTCCTCACATATGTCTGTCACCCACTGCTGTAGGTCTGTCTGTGTTTGGTCAAATGGATGCACTTCTTCCAGGTCTTCACCCTCTACATCTGGAATGATTACACAATCTTCTGCAATTCTGACTTTCAGGTATTTCTTGCATCTTTCTGATATAAGAGGGGCTCCAGAGCTATCATTGCCCTCTGCTTCACTGAGAGCCACAACAGTAATACTGCGTAGTAGCTCTCTTGCATTGTCCATGGATTGTGATTTGAGAAGCTGTGCCATTGACATCACAAAGAAATCTTTAATGCGATGTGATTTTTTTTCTTCAAGCAGTCCCATTGGCAGATCATCTTGATGCAGTGTGCAACATCAACCCAAACAAAACAAGGTGGCACTTTTGCTGACACTCTGCCGAGTAAGACACCACAACACTCATTGATGTAGGTCTTCAGATCAGGATGAGGAGTAAAAGCCTTAACCAGAGCTCCAAGCAAAGCCAGAGAAAAGTCAATATAATATTCCTTTAATATCTCCGGAACCGAAGCAGCACAAACTAAAATTTTGACGGCACAAACGAAGCACAAATTATTGAGACTATTTTGGTGACGTTTTGCGTTGGTGGGGGGGCCTGTGTGGTAAAGGACTCGGCAAAGGAGGCGCTAAGCGTCACCGCAAGGTGCTTCGCGATAACATCGGCTATTCGCCGTCTGGCTCGCTGCGGCGGTGTAAAGCGTATTTCTGGTCTGATCTATGAAGAGACTCGCGGTGAGCTACGCCATCTACGTGTACAAGGTCCTGAAGCAGGTGCACCCTGACACCGGCATCTCATCCAAGGGGCGGCTGTGGCGCAGTTTGTCCAATGAGATCTGCTTTTCCCTGTGCCTCCCTAAATTTAGTTTTTAGTTCACTGTTACACTGCAAGTCAATAAGTTCCATTTGTAAGACACTTATGACATTCTCCACATCAACTGAGAAGGGGTCTGCAAACAGCTGGAAAATGTCAGTGTGCCTTGAAAGCAGCAAAGCGCTCATCAAATTCCTGCAGTAGGTTGTCAATAACAGATGTAAATTTATGAATGATGTGACCTAACTCCATAGGAGACCTGCATAATGTAAAATGGCTAAGGTTTTTTGCAGAAAGCTGATCATAAATGTCACTTGATAACTCGCTGATCCGCTCTGCGACCGTGTTAGCCGATAGCGCTATATTGTTGAACAAGCACCTTTTTTCTGGAAAAACTTTCATCATGCAGTCCTTCAGAAACGGGCCTTCAGTGAATAGCTTTCTGGCTTTGGAGATTAATTCACTCATCACATAATTCAGCTCACCTGCAGTTTCAGCATCCATTTCGGATTTATGAAAAATACTTTGAGATATAAATCCACTCTGCAGCTGCGTGGCACCGCAGAAAACTCTTCTTTTTTCCGGAAGTGAATGATGAGATATCATGCTTCTGGAGAACACCATACACTAGTAATCATACATACGTCTGATTACTCAGCCATCATGGGGAGTGAGCAGCATGGCTATTTAGCGATGCCAAAGGTGGTGGAGGCCTTTGGGGAGTTTTCTGCGGTGTGAGGGAGCTTTATATATATTTTTACTGGAGAGGAAGCGCTCATCCAGCCTGCTATGAGCCACTTCCTCCTCCTCGGTCCAGTCTATATTCAACTTTTCAACTGCCCTAATGATTACCTCAAGCAGCTCTTTATATGTTTGAGGGCTGCTGTCAGTTTTTGGTGCAATGGCACCCTCTACCGACTCCCCGGAAGACAGAGTGAGAGATATAGCAGCGCTCGTCTCCGGCTCCTCTTCCAAATCCGTACAAGAACCCCACGACCTTAACAGATCCGTGAGGCTCTGAAACCCAACTCCCGTCGGATGAGAAGAGAGCGAGTCGAGAGCGTAGCTGCCTAATTGTGAAATGTTCACAATGCTGACAGTCAGACCCCACGAGGGCTGCTGTAGCATGCTATAAGGCCAAACACTTCATACAGAACGCGTGTCCGTCTCCTCCCATGATGAAACGGGAGCGTAACACACTTCCTAAAATCTTTTGTATTCATTATTTCCCTGTCTTTTTTCTTTTTTCTAAAAAAAAAAAGGATCGAAAGGTTTAGAGATTTTGAGAAAATATAGAGTAGAAATGAAGCGTTTTTGGTCACACAAATAACAGACATGCAGTCTCGCTGAATGTGAAATAATGTGTGTGTGTATGAGAGAGAGAGAGAGATTTTATAATTTATCATGCAATGTGCTTAATTGCCACGTCACCTGATCATGGCTGGCCTATAAGTAGAGGCATGATTTTACACAAGCTTCAGATCCCGGTCACGCGCAAGGGTGCTCCTATACTGTTATGCTAAATCAGGGGTGTCCAAACTTTTTGTAAAGAGGGCCAGATTTGGCGAGGTGAAAAGGTGTGGGGGCCGACCATTCAGCCTAACATTCTTTGAACCATTAACATTAAATTCAAATAAACTCTTTTTTCTTTTATTACTATTTTCTTTTTGAGCAACAGAACAAATGATAGGCAACACATATTGAAAAGACTCATTGCATATTCAAAACTGTGGGTATGATAACAAAAAAAATCAATTCACTGAGATTTTTGAATTTATTCACCTCAAGAATAAACAAATAAACTTGCCTGCACTTGTTAATGTGAAGGGTGATACTGACTTTTCGACTACAGTAAATAAGCCAGGTCTGGCTCAAAAACAGTGGTTTTGATACGCAAGATGTCACGCAGGTGAGAGTCACCTAGTCTCGTCCTCATGCGGTTCTTGTTAATGTTCATAACTGAGAATGTCTTCGCACAAGTATGTCGAGCCAAACAAGCTCAGCATTTTCAAATGTTCGAATCTCTTGGAACCTGTCTTTATCCAGCTGGCGGTAAAAGTTGACAAGAGGGAGCTGTTGGCTGACGGCGGATACGATGTGGACAAGAACAACTCCCGCGTCAAGCTCGCCGTTAAGGGTCTCGTGACTAAAGGCACTCTGGTGCAGACCAAAGGGACCGGCACATCTGGCTCTTTCAAGCTGAACAAGAAGCAGACCGAAGCCAAGAAGCCCGTGAAGAATGCCGCGCCCAAAGCCAAAAAGCCCGCGCGGCTAAGAAGCCCAAGAACGTAGCAGCCAAGAAACCTGCCGCCGCGGCCAAGAAGTCTCCTAAGAAGGCGAAGAAGCCCGCCGCCGCCACAAAGAAAGCCACCAAGAAAGCCACCAAGAGCACGAAGAAGGCCAAAAAGCCCGCGACCCCTAAAAAGGCAGCCAAGAGCCCGAAGAAAGCGAAAGCTGTCAAGCCCAAGACCACAAAGCCTAAAGCGGCAAAGGCGAAGAAGGCAGCACCCAAAAAGAAGTAAAGACGCTTGTTTCTCTCATGCTTTTGTTCCTTAAACGGCTCTTTTAAGAGCCACCCATATTTTCCTTTAAAGAGCAACAGTTCATTTCCAGTCCAGCTTTATGGAATCAATGCAATCCACGTTAGAAACATACAATAGTATGGATACACATATCTGCTACATATCATGTACACATAGCCACACGCAGCTACTCAGTATTTCATTAAACACATTCCCATTCTCTCCTGCCATCAAATGATCCTCTACTGGATGATGCGGATTTTACTACAGTACAATAGAATCCTGATCGTGATTCTAAACGTCATTCCTGATCTCCGAACGATCACAGAATATGTAGGATAACATATTGATACATAATAAATCAGTGTAAATGATAAGAATTAATAAATTCAGTATATAGTTGTTACTTTGTGCTTTTGTATGATTATTCCCTTCTGTCTGTTTTCATATGCGTCGCTTCCTCTCTCTCACACACACACACATACACACACACACCCACAGGGGAGGGAGGGGTGACGCTGGAATTGATGGTCTGTTTGTGATTGGCTAATGTGCCACTTTGTTCTTAGTGAATAAGAGAGTGGCCGTTTTGTCTATATCACGGAGAGCTCGGCGCGTAACGTTTATTTCGGAGTTGTTGTTAGAACAGATCTGAGCATCAAGATGAGTGGCAGAGGAAAAACCGGCGGAAAGGCTAGGGCTAAGGCGCAAGACTCGTTCATCCAGGGCTGGACTTCAGTTCCCCGTGGGGCCGTGCACAGGCTTCTGCGTAAAGGCAACTTGCCGAGTGCGTCGGTGCCGCCGCTCGGTCTACCTGGCCGCAGTGTTGGAGTATCTGACCGCTGAGATCCTGGAGTTGGCCGTAACGCCCGTGCGACAACAAGAAGACCCGCATCATTCCCGCCACTTGCAGCTCGCCGTGCGTAATGACGAGAGCTGAACAAACTGTTCGGGGAGTGACCATCGCTCAGGGTGGTGTGCTGCCGAACATTCAGGCTGTGCTTTTGCCCAAATCATTTATGGGGGGCTGAGTGACCTCAGAATGACCTTTTAAAAAATTCTTTTAATATCTCCATAACCTGAAGCGGCACAAAAAACTTTTTTAATGGCACAAACAGAGCACAAAAGATTGAGACTATTTTGTCGACGTTTTTCCCGGCATTTTGCGTAGGATGAGGGGCCAGTTTCACACAGGTGCTTCACACTTTGGGATTAGTTGGCTGTACATTTCCGGACGTGTCTCCATCCCCGGGGCAGATCGGTGCCGTTGCTTTGTACAGCAGATATTTGTGGTTCGCGTGTTGATTTCTCCTGTGTATGACCTTCTGCCTGTTCTTGACTTGTTGCTTCGCTCTGCCCCTTTACGTTTAATGATTCAGCTCCTAAACTGCTGGAAATGTGGGACGGGTTCTAACTCTTCACCAAAACTGCTTTATCCTGGAGAAGAGGTTTGAGGTGAGACTCCTGTCATATTCCTTCCTGGTGAGTTTATTATCCTTAATGCTGTAAGACAGAAGAGCACCAGTGTAAACACACACACACACACTATTCAGTATGATAGAGTAGAGTAGAGTAAAGAGACAGTAAGTCACAAACTCATTATAGTCTCCTGGTTACAGTGTTGATCCATTCAATAGATCAGAGAGCAGATTCACTCCTGATTCTCCTGGAATATTACAGTCCAGATTCAGTTCTCTCAGGTGTAATGAAGAGTTTAACCTCAGAGCAGAAGCCAGAGCAGCACAACCTTCATCTGTAATACTGCATTTATACATCCTGCAAGAAACTAAACATCGTCACACTTAACACACTCAGTTTTAGCTCTGAAAACATCAACTACACAAAATCTTTGTATACACATTTGTTCTCTATCTCACAAACACACACACACACAACAATTACAATCACCACAGAGGGAAACTGTGAGTGTGAGAGAGAGAGAGAGAGAGAGAGAGAGGGTGAGTGTGTCTGTGTACCTCAGTATCTCAAGTGTACAGTGCGTGTGTGTACACCAGTATCTCCAGTGTACAGTGTGGATTCTCCAGTCCAGCAGAGAGAAGCTTCACTCCTGAATCCTGCAGGTTATTGACACTAAGGTTCAGATCTCTCAGTCTGGAGGAGTTTGATCTGAGAACTGAAGACAGAACTCTACAGTTTTCCTCTGTCAGATTACACAAACACAGTCTGGAAGAGAAATTATAAAATATCACAACACTGATCTCAATCACAGAGTCATAATACACTTACTCTTTACCATGCAACAGAAATGTGAGTGAGTTTTGCTCACACACAGAAATCAGAGGATTGGACACCACATCAGCAGCATTATTATTAACAATTCATAACATTTTTGATATGCGTTTTTCTGGATTTTCTTGTTATTCTGTCTCTCACTGTTCAAATAAATCTACCATTAAAATTATAGACTGATAATTTCTTTGTCAGTGGGCAAACATACAAAATCAGCAGGGGATCAAATACTTATTTCCCTCACTGTAGGGCAGTTAGCCCCCCAGTGCTACTGTAGGGCCTGCCCTGGCCAAGGCCATCCCACATTTTCAGCCTACTCTGGTCAACGGGCTGTAACAGGGAGACGGAAACCTGATGCTTTCCCTCCAACGAAATGTGGAAAAGCTAACAACTTTTCTCCCCTGAAGGGAGAAAATCCACCAAGGAGATTCTACTTATTGGCAAAAATACACAAACCATGGGATAATGTAAATAATAAATCATGGCCCACACCTACAATGCTACCAGAAAGACCAATTGTATCTGACTAATAGCGAATCTTACAAAATGCAGACATTTTAGACTTCACCCTTAAACCACTCTCCATGATTCACCAAAGTTACATCAGGACTCAATATTTTATCCAAAAGGATAAGAGCCACTTCATCGTCTCACAAAACAGCTCATATATTAGAATGTGGTACAGAGAGGAAGGGACATAGAAATAGTAAGCTTTGTAAATAATTTACACATTTATCATTAACATTTATAACGGTAGTTATTAACTTAGTATTTTAATGATAAATATACTGTTATGAACATTACATAATGTTTGTTTTTTATAGATGAGCCGTTAATTAGTTATGTGCTTATATAAGCTGTTTCTGTAGAATAGCCCAAACTCACCTCTGTTTCAGGCGGCGTTGTGCTGGATGGAGCTTGTCTGCCCTCGTGTGTCCAGACTTGGGAACGGCAGTTTCCCCGAAGGGGAATTCTTGTCCAAGTTTGTGGTACTTAATCAAGAAATATCACAATATTTACTATTATTCTCTTTCCCCTTTTTTAACCCGTTCATGATCATTATTGTATACATTACCTTTATCTTTGTAATGTTCTGCCCTCTGCGATGGACTGGCACCCTGTCCATGGTGTACACCACCTGGAGCACACTGCCTGACTTTATCAATTAAAGCCATTAAGGCCAAGGAAAATTCCTGTAAAGTCTCTCCTTCTTCTTGCTGTCTAGAAAAAAATGCCTGCTGCTTGGTTACATAAGATTGGGAGGGACCATAAAGTTATTTCAGAATGTCTAAGACCCTGACTGAGTCAACACGCTCTGCACCGGGTCGGTACTTGATTTCCTTCTTAGCCTCTCCCTCCAAGTGATTAAAGATGAAAAATGCCTTATCAGCAGTAGACAAATGGCGGGCCCGCATACATGCCTGTACCTCCTCGGTCCACTCAAGTATACCTATCCCTGACTTCCCATTAAACATGGGACACTTACGCTCTCGCGGTAAAACAACCAGGCGCTCAGTTACTGGCACAGCTGGTGTAGGACCAGATGGTCCAGGAGCTAGTGGATCAGGATTAGGAATGGGTTGGGGAGTTGACCGTTCCTGTAGTAAGCGCTCTTTCTCAGCTCTGAGCTGAAGCACTAGGTCGCGAAGCTGCTCTGGACTTAACTCCTCGTCCCCCATACTTGAAAGGGGAAAGCGACACTAACTACACACAACAACCCTACCTTTAGGTAGATATTCCAGGGCTCCTGGGCAAGAAGCTGCTGCTTTGTCCCACTGTCAAACAAATACCATCCACTAACACCGTTACAATCAAAACAGTTCAGAAAAGAAACAAATAAACGCACGTCTCTGGTTTACATAAGCACATATGTGTGAAAAACTTTTCTCAACAATGAACTTTAATAAATGCAAGTACAGGTCCAGGATTACTGACGGCCATCTTGAAGCTGTACTTAGGGTTCCTACTACAACCTCCATCAGGGTAAATATATCTCAATTGTGTGAGAAGAAGCACTGTCATAAATGTGTGTCTGTGTGTGTGAACAATTACATTTATGTTGAAATTGGTACCAAGTTATTGTTATTGTATTGTTATGGTCATCTTAACTACTAAATTAGTTTAATAAAGGATGTTGGTAATGGTAATTCAAAAAAAAGTACATTTTGAGAATATTGCACTTTCTTGGAGTACTTTAATGCTCTTGTGGCCCACCTATGAGAAGACAGTAACAAAAGTGACCCCAGGGCATTTTGAGTTTGAGACCCCTGATTTAGAATGATTGTGCTTCTAGAACCTTAGCTCAAATGACTATGTGCTACTAGAATACCATTTTCAGTTACTTCCTGTTGCTACAATCTTAATACGAATAACTTTGTTCTGCTAAAGCCCCATTTTACATTCTCAGATTATACAACCCTGTTTAGGTTTACTCATCTCCGACGCTTTGTTTCCCTTCCAGCCCTTATACTTTCAGGACAATGTGCACTATGAAAAAACGACTGCTTAAAAAATATATATACGTTGTGGGTGTGTGTGGGGGACACAATGAATTAACAATGATTTTACTTGTGAAATTGTATATATATATATATATATATATATATATATATAAAATAAAGTCATTTAAACAGTGTTCATGAAAAGCTATCGAATTATGTCAGCAAATGTTTAAAATGCATGACTAAATGAAGGAAATTTAATATGCTTTCTCCAAAAAAAAAGGTTTTTCTTTGTATAAAATCCATGAGACTTTAATGATACGTGTACTTTGTGTCAAATTGTTGGCAGTACAGGAAATGTCAATTATTGTCTATAGTAGCCACCTATAATCCTACAGATGAGGTACAGAAGTTAGGTTGGAAAAACTGGATCATTCTTCTAAAAGAAGATTAAATGTCACGCTACCGGCCGCCAGAGGCCGCTGAGGCGCTTCATTTGAAAAGGACTTTGGGTCGCTGGGCACTTCTGGGTTAAGGGCTAGCTTAACCACCGTAATAACCCGCACAGGTGTTTTGTATGTTAGGTTTAATTATGTTGGCTATTTAAACACCGGGTTTTCAGAGCACAGCGTTCGTTAATATTTGCATGTTTATCGGTTAGTAGGAGTAGGAGTAGGAGTAGTAGGAGGAGGAGTAGGAGGAGGAGTAGAAGGAAGGAGGAGCAGGAGGAAGAAGAAAAATTTTTTTTTTGTTTGCAGCACTACGGTTTATTCCAAGAAGGATATGCTCCATACTCCGTTTGCTTTGAGTTTGTTTTGCTTTGAATAAAGAGTTCTGGTCTGCATCTGCGTCTGTCTCAATTACGTTCTGCAACAGAATAACGAGCCCTTATACGGACGCAGCAGACCATGGATGCAGTGAGAGAACAGCAAGGACGCCGCACCCGGGAGCCCAAGTTATGTATTCCCGTCTTGCATTCCATCAGCTTTGCACAATGGACTTATGAGGACATACCTGACCAGTATGATGGCTTTTTTGGATACCCAGATTATTTTTATGGTGGACCATCAGTACTACTTCTCCAGCCTATGTGACCCGAAGCCAACTGAAGGACAACTCCTTCGGTTTAAGTCTCACTTTTTTTGGCCTCGCACCTCGCGCCGACAGCGAATAGCTGCCATGAGACCCTGGGTGCTGTACGAGATTGGGCAGTTTTTTAAGTTGTTTCTGGAGGAATTTGGAGAACCAGGGCAGGAGTATATCCTGGAAAAATTGTGGGAGGGTCATGCTAAGCTGCCATTCCACATGTACTATGAGCAGGTGAGCCATCAAGAGGAGCGAGTGAAGTGAGTTCCATTCATCTCTAAGTCTCCAGTCCAAGTCAAGTCTCCGGCCCCTGCCACATCCCAGGCCCCTGCCATGTCCCAGGTCCAAGTCCCAGTCTGAGATATATCTCTAATCCCTGTCCAGGCCAAAGCTCAAAATCAACCGAAAATCACAGCCAAGCCTCACGTTCCAGTCACAGTCTCTCAGAGTAAAGAGGATTCTGAATCACGCAGGATGAAAGGAGAGGCTCAGCTGCAGGAGCCCCAACCGAAGCACAGCAAGAGCAAGAGACAAAGAGGAAGGAAATGGTGGAAAAGATGAGCAAAATGCAGTTGGAGAGTTTGAGCAGCACTCTGTCTGAAATGGAGAAGAAATGCGTCAAAGCTACTAAAGAATGCTCAACTGTGGAGTCGCAACTACAGGAAACACATAACCTAGCACAGGTGTTTTGTATGTTAGGTTTAATTATGTTGGGTATTTAAACGCCGGGTTTTCAGAGCACAGCACTCGTTATTATTTGTATGTTTATCTGTTAGTAGTAGGAGGGAAATCTGTTTTTGTAGCGCTATAGTTCCTTCCAAGAAGTATATGGTCTACTCCGTTTGCTTTGAGGTTTGTTTTGCTTTGAATAAAGAGTTCTGGTCTGCATCCGACTCCAGTAAATATGTATGCATAAATTGGTTTTTCTTTGAGATGTTTTCAAATTAGGTCTCAGGTTTCGGTGTATACTTTGGCGATTTATGTATACATGACGTCGTTTCTGCTTGGTAGCTGATTTCTGGGGTTGAACTCCTGAAGCATTTGCTGTAATCCATGCTTCTCTACAGTCTAAACAGGTACTTGATCCATGCATATGAATTCAGCAATTGCCCTATCCAGTTCCCTTGCCTCGTTTGAGTTTTGTCAGATTGTCTGTGCCTTTTTATAAGCTTCTCTTAAGATTGTAAATGTTTGACTTTGCTCCTGACTCTCATGGTGGACATCCTCAGAGAGTGAGAGATCCTCCATGGTGGCATGGACTAAGACCCCTCGGTCTGCAGCATTACAGGAAGATTTCAGGTTAGACATTATGGGAAGAGTCTCTGTGCTGTTATTGTCTCTGGGGCAGACATCAGTTAACATTTTGTGACCCTTCCCTGGAGAGAACAGCGTTACAATTCTGAAAACAGTTTTCATAAATAACGATTCACTACTTAAAGCATGTACCCGAGCACCTGCTACGCAGTAACTAAAACTGTCTGCAACTCGTGTTACTTCATTCTTTAGTTCCTTCTCTTAAGTGTAGATCCTCTGTCAGATTGTGTGATTAATAAAGAAAAGCACATAAATGACAAAATACCAGTTTGACTGCCTAGTGGTCTAATCAGGAAATGCTCTTTGGAAGCTCGATTTATGCACTTATCTGTTTGCATTTTGATTTGGCTGTTAGTGCTGAGGATGTCATTAAGCTGATGTGCTGCTTTTGGCAGATTTAGTAATTCTCTTTAGTCACATGAGCACTAATGATTTTTATAATTTTTTAAGTTTATTTTTGATGCAGGCAGAGGAAGCTCAGTGACTGCTTAAGAGCCAGAATGGAGTGGACCCAGGTAAGTTATTTCTTCAGTGATTATAGTCATATCTGAAAATGATTGGTCAATTGAATGAAGATTGCTGAAGTGTGCATGTCTGTGTGTTGTAGCCCTGCCTCCATTCTGCCCACTGTTTGCCAGCTTGGTAAACATTCTGAAGTGTGATGTGCTGCTTGGCATGCTGGGAGCTGTGCTGCAGTGGGCTATGGAGCCCAGTGGAGGACACTGGTCTGAGTCCATGCTGCAGAGGGTAAATGTATGCTTCTGTTAAAATGACATGATAGTGTAGTTAATTCAACAAAATTCCACTTGCTATGCTGTGTTCATGAGCATCAATTGTACTGATCTGCGGTACATTTAATTTTCTGAGTAGTGTTCACAATTCTGTATGTGTTTGTTGCTGCAGGTGCTGTACTTGATCGGCATGGCTCTGCTGGAAGAGCAGCAACAGCTAGAGAACATTGGTGATGACAGTGAAGTTACTTTCAACTTCACCCTCAAAATCTCCCGTCAGTTTTGTACATCTCACACAATAGAAAGTCTCAAGCCTGTAGTAGATCTGTGCTTTTTGTGTCACGGGTCCCAGTGAAGCCCCCGGAAACAATACAAGCATCCTGTCTCTGTTCGAGACCTTGCAGAGAAAGAATTCATATATACGGAATCACATGGAATTGCACAAAGACATGGATCGATGGATCCTTAAAGTAAAATTACATCTTGATTATGTCTGCAATTTGCCTTACTCTCTCCATGTGTGCACCTAATGTACACCAGGTAGCAGCCTAGCATCTTTTGCAGTTCGCTCACTGTAAAGGTAGGCACAACATACTAAAGATAAGCATTTTTACCATGAAGTTTAAAGCAGTGCTGTATCATCAAGACCTGTTTGAAATCCAAGCAGTGCAACACCACTCAAGGTGGCGTGGCCTGTAGGCAAAGCAGCACCTCTCTCACCACGGTGAAACACATATGCTTCACTGTCACAAAGTGGTATTCCTGCTGATCATCTGTAGGTGGCCCTAGGGGTGTTTTGATGTGGCTTATTGTGTGTATACTTAAAAGCTGTATGTGAACATGAATATTAAAATGACGTGTAAGGATTGCTTACTACACAAACTGAATTTCCATGCACTGTGATGTATGCATTTTATTTTCCATATAGTGAAAACTGTCAGGACACCTGCACCAGGCAGAACATGTACATATAAAGGCCATGGGGTAGGCCAAGGCTAATGATGTATTGTAGTATGTACTTTGAAGAGAAACAGGCAAATTAAATGTTAGTAAAATTGTAATGCATCTTCAGTATTTAATGGTATGGTGTGTATATACTTTTTAGTGTGCAAATGTGTTCTGTTGAACATATGCTTAGTTTTGCAAGACTTTGATTGTGTGTGCATGTAGTTCTAATTGCACTGTATCATTTTCTTATAAAAGCATTTTCCTAAATTATGTGTCTTTTTTTTCTACATAGATGGTGGTTAGCATTAAAATGATGTGAGCGCACAGAACAGGTGAAGGAACAGGGCACTGTCAAAAGGAGGTCAGACTTTGAGCAACTTTCTATTCCACTGACATATTAACCATTACCCTTTAAAGTGTTGAAGAGCTTAAATCTGTGTGCATGTGTGTTGGAGACTGTGTGGGACAAAGACAAAGCAGAGAGAAAAAGGAAAGCTGAACTGTGCCAGAAAAAGACCATGGCTCAAACATTAGAGAACATTAGATCTGCTCACGCAGGATTCAGAGGATCTGGACGCCTCAGCCTCTACATCAGCAGAGCATAGGTACCTAAGCATGCTTGTAGTGACGCAGTGTTCTTAATAAGTCAACTTGTATTGTATTCCCAATATCCAATCAGTACGTTTGTCAGTAAATGCATGTATCAACAGTTCCTTGATTTTGCTCAGCAATTGTCTGTTCTTTGTCCTAAAAGTTCTTGCATATAATGGTGGTCTTCACATAACATAAGTAAATTCCCATCTTTAAACTCTTTATCTTGCAAATTCCTTTAGAGGATTTTCTGTTGGGGTAAATGAGTAGAGAGGATCCTAGGCCATTTTTAGCAATTTATTGGTGATTAAAAAAATATGAACCCATTTATTCAACACAGATTATTTAAAAAATATATTCAGAAGTACCTTAACATAAAATTAAGGTTATAGTGTACTTGAAACCATCCTTCTCTGCTTGGTACAGCCCCAATTCATGTGACAGTGCTCTGGTGTGTGTGAGACCTTGTCGTTGGCGTGCCAGAGGAGGAGAGAGGAGGCAGATGGAGATGTATGTCCTGTGTCACGAAAGAGCAGGAGATCCTACCTGATGGCACCGCCATGGTGCTCACTGCCTTTGTCCAACACTCTGCGGACATGTCCAAGAACCGCAAACGCCCCCTCACAATCCAGGTAAGGTTATGGTTTAAGTCAAGCAGTGGGATAGGTTTGAGTAGCCAGTGTGCTTATTTCTGGAGGATACATGTGTTACAGAGAGCTATGATCCCCTCTTCATACACTCTGACCTGTCCTTTGGTACCCATTGTTGATTTGGATTCTAGTTTTGTTATTAGTGATTTTCCAGGTATCGATTTCCGCTTAAATTTCTTGTTCTTTTTCACCCGATTTTGTTCTGCACATTTTGTGTTTGTGATGGTCAAGCCCAGTAATTTGATCTCTTTTATTTCTATATTTAGCAGTGGGGGGGCTATTGCACATCCACACCGCTAATTTTCTTCTCATTTAATCTAGCCCTGGATATCTCTTCATAACATTTACAAAGTTTATTTATTGTTTATTTACACCATTTCAGGAGTAAAAACACAGTGAGTATCTACATCTAAAGCGATAATATAGGGTTAGGGTTTAGGGTTAGGGTTAGGGTTAGGGTTGGGGTTCTGGTTAGAGTTAGGGTTAGGCTTAGGGTTAGGGTTAGGCTTAGGGTTAGAGTTAGGCTTAGGCTTAATGTTAGGTTTAGGGTTAGGGTTAGGGGTTAGGGTTAAGGTTAGGGTTAGGTTTTTGTAAGAATACAATGATCCCCCCATCACAAATTCATTGCGTGGTTGTATAGGGGACCAAGGAAAGTGCACTGGCCGGCGCTTGTTAAGCATAGCTATTGTTCCTGTAGCAGACCCCGGCTTGGCATCTGCTGATTTAACAAATCCAATCGAGTCTAACCCGATTAGGTTTTATAGTTGGTGGGTCACGAGCTATTTCCTAATGGGCTGTGGTGATGGTATTCAGTTGGAGGTGGTTCTCGGATGTCTAGGGTTAAGATGGTCGTACCGTTTGAGGTTTCACTGTTGACATTTGGCTGTAACCCTCCCTGAAGTTGGGCTTTCTTCTTTTATTCCCAGCTGGGTGTGGAAGTTATTTTGGTTTAAGTCATTCTTACTGAGTAAGGTTTTTCTTGACCTGCTTAGAGCAGTAGTTCGGGCTAAACTTTTATGGATTAGGATCAGGTTATTTATTTCTTTATTTATTTTGTGTGTGTATAAATACTGGGTAGAAGGTTGAGTCTCATTAGCTTATTGATTAGCTCGTCGGATTGACTTCTGGTTTTGGCTTTGATTCGGTTAGGTGATGTGGCTGTGCTTCCTGATGTCGCGAATCCTAGGGAGTATTTGGAGAGATTGAGAAATTGGTCCAAGTTGAGGGTACTTGAGACTGGAGTTGTGGTTAGGCCTCAGGAATAAGGGTATGCGAATTATTAGGGACAGGGTGAAGTGGTGATTTATTTGCTTTATCTGTGTACAGCCATAATTTGGGATTGATTATGTTTTATGGTTAGGTTTTAGATTGACTTATAGGGGTAGGAGGCACAGTTAGAGTAACGGTTATGATTAGGGTTTAGGTTAGGTTTTAGGGTTCAGAGCTAGGGTTATTGGTCAGGATCTAGGTTAGGGTTAGGTCTTAGGGTTAGGTTTTAGGTTGACTTTTAGGGGTCGGAGGCACAGTTAGAGTAACGGTTATGATTAGGGTTTAGGTTAGGTTTTAGGGTTCAGAGCTAGGGTTATGGTTAGGGTCTAGGTTAGGGTTAGGTTTTAGGGTTATAAATTAATTCAATTTAATTAATTAAATTTTATTTTATTTTATTTTTTAATTTTTTAATTTTATTTTAATTTTATACAGTAAATTTTAGGACACATCATCAGTAGTGCTCCGCAGAATCATTGGGTGTTTCAGGCCTTTAGTCACTAGACACCCTCAACTGCGGCGGCCAGCCGTGGGTCGATCACTCCCCGGCCTGTGTCCCATAGCCAATCATCCCATTCGCCTAAGGCATGGTTTAAGATGATATTTTATTTGAGATAGGCCTACGTTTTTGAGTTAATTAACCATTCATTCATCCATTCATTCATTTATTTTGCTCTAATATGATCGTAGTACAACCTACTAATTGTTTTTTCAATCCCTGTTGGTTTTGGCTACTTATGAAATGGTCATTTATGTTGGAAGCATGTTGGATCAGTCAATTTAGATTGTTTTAGACCTACGTATTGATTGATGGGTTATTATTTTTTTAATTTCTGTATTAATATGATCAACTGATTGTAGAGCCATGTCGGTTTGGTTAATTAGATTGTTTTAGGCCTAAGTATTGTTTGATGGAGTATTATTTTAATTTCTGTATCGGTGTAACCTACTGATTGTATTTTAAAGCCCTGTCCCTTTTGGCTATTTAAGGAAAATTAATTTATGTAAGGAGCATGTTAGTTCAGAACATTAAATTGTTTTAGGTCTAAGTGTTGTTTGATGTTTTATTGTTTTGATTATAGTCATAGAATTTTACCTTATTTTATTTATTTATTTATTTATTTATTTATTTATTTAGGCCTAAGTATTGTTTGATAGCTTATTGTTTTAATTACAGTCATTTAATTTCACCATTTTGAGTAATGTTAGCTTGCCCAATTTGCCTAATAAAGTTTAGTTATTCTAAAGCGTGGCGCGGAGCGATGGTGTTTAGGACGTCGGGTAACTGATAGCATACCTTGCTCAGCCCGGAGTGACTCTTGTTAACACCGCAGGTTTCCCGAGTCACCCGAACTGAGCCTATAGCAAGTCTAACGCAAGGGTCTATCTAACTAAACCCAGGGTCCAGAGGTAGGTCCCGTGTAATACATCACCTCGGATGGCCCTGGGTTAGGGTTAGGGTTAGGGGTTAGGGTTAGGGTTAGGTTTTTTGTAAGAATACAATGATCCCCCATCACAAATTCATTGTGTGGTTGAATAGGGGACCAAGGAAAGTGCACGGGCCGGCACTTGTGAAGTGTAGCTATTGGTCCTGTAGCAGACCCCGGCTTGGCGTCTGCTGATTTAACAAATCCAATCGAGTCTAACCCGATTAGGTTTTATAGTTCGTGGGTCACGAGCTATTTCCCAATGGGCTGTGGAGATGGTATTCAGTTGGAGGTGGTTCTTAGATGTCTAGGGTTAAGATGGTCGTACCGTTTGAGGTTTCGGTGTTGACATTCGCGCGTAACCCTTCCCGAAGTTGGGCTTTCTTCTTTTACTCCCAGCTGGGTGTGGAAGTTATTTTGGTTTAAAGTCATTCTTCCTGAGTAAGGTTTTTCTTGACCTGGTTAGAGCAGTAATTCGGGCTAAACTTTTATGGATTAGGATCAGTTTATTTATTTATTTCTTTATTTTGTGTGTGTATAAATACTGGGTAGAAGGTTGAGTCTGATTAGCCTATTGATTAGCTCGTCGGATTGACTTCTGGTTTTGGCTTTGATTCGTTTAGGTGATGTGGCTGTGCTTCCTGATGTCGCGAATCCTAGGGAGTATTTGGAGAGATTGAGAAATGGGTCCAAGTTGTGGGTACTTGAGACTGGAGTTGTGGTTAGGCCTCAGGAATAAGGGCATGCAAATTATTAGGGACAGGATGAAGTGGTGATTTATTTGTTTTATCTGTGTACAGCCATACTTTGGGATTGGTTATTTTAGGGTTAGGGTTAGGGTTAGGGTTAGGGTTAGGGTTAGGGTCAGGGTCAGGGTTAGGGTTAGGGGTTAGGGTTAGGGGTTAGGGTTAGGGGTTAGGGTTAGGGTTAGGTTTTTGAATTTTTTATTTCTCAATAAAAGTCCTTACTTAAGGTTTGTTGTGCACTGGCACATCTAAATCTTCCCTCTCATTGTTCATCTACTATAGGCTAAAAGTGGACCATGT
>CM022754.1:24149997-24377497 GCA_012411365.1 Ameiurus melas | reverse complement strand
TCCTCAGAATCATTGGGTGTTTCGGCCTTTCGTCACTATACACCCTCCTCATGAGGCGGCCAGCCGTGGGTCGATCAGTCCCCAGCTTGTGTCCCATAGCCAATCCACACTTACACCTAAGGTATGGTTTAAAATGATATTTTATTTGAGATAGGCCTATGTTTTTGAGTTAATTAACCATTCATTCATTCATTCATTCATTCATTTATTTTGTTCTGATATGATCTTGCCCTACTAATTGTTTTTTCAATTCCTATCGGTTTTGGCTACTTACGAGATGATAATTTATATTGGAAGCATGTTGGATCAGTCAATTTAGATTGTTTTAGACCTATGTATTGGTTGGTGGATTCTTATTTAAATTTTTGTATTAATATAATCAACTGATTGTATTTTGGAGCCCTGTCAGTTTTGGCTTTTTATTAGGAACATGTCGGTTTGGTTAATTAGATTGTTTTAGACCTAGGTATTGATTGATGGATTCTTATTTTAATTTCTGTATTGGTATTCAGTTGGAGGTGGTTCTTAGATGTCTAGGGTTAAGATGGTCGTACCGTTTAAGGTTTCGCTGTTGACATTTGGCTATAACCCTCCCCGAAGTTGGGCTTTCTTCTTTTATTCCCAGCAGGGTGTGGAAGTTATTTTGGTTTAAATCATTCTTCCTGAGTAACGTTTTTCCTGACCTGCTTAGAGCAGTAGTTCGGGCTAAACTTTTATGGATTAGGATCATTTATTTGTTAATTTCTCTATTTTGTGTGGGTGTGTGTAAATACTGGGTAGAAGGTTGAGTCTCATTAACCTGTTGCTTAGCTCATCGGATTGATTTCTGGTTTTGACTTTAATTCCTTTAGGTGTTGTGGCTGTGCTTCCTGATGTCGCGAATCCTAGGGAGTATTGGAGAGGTTGAGAAATGGGTCCAAGTTGTGGGTACTTAGGGTTAGGGTTTAGGGTTAATTTTTAGGTTCAGGTTGAATTTTTAGGGATCGGAGCTACAGTTTAGCGTACTGGTTATGATTAGGGTTTAGGTTAGACTTTAGGGTTCAGAGCTAGGGTTATGGTTAGGGTTAGGGTTTAGGGTTAGGTCAGGGATTAGGTTTAGGTTGAGTTTTCGGGTCGGAGCTAAAGTTAAAGTGACGGGTTATGGTTAGGTTTTAGGTTAGGGTTTAGGTTAGGTTTTAGGTTCAGCGCTAGGGTTATGGTTAGGTTTAGGTTAGGTTTTAGGTTAGGTCAGGTTTAGGTTGAGTTTTCGGGTCGGAGTTAGAGTTAAAGTGACGGTTATGATTAGGGTTAAGGTTAGGTTTTAGGGTTCAGAGCTAGGGTTATGGTTAGGGTCTAGGTTAGGGTTAGGTTTTAGGGTTCAAGGCTAAGGTTATAAATTATTTTTTTATTTTTTATTTTTTTAATAATTTTATACCCTAAATTTTAGGACACATCATCAGTAGTGCTCCGCAGAATCATTGGGTGTTTCAGGCCTTTTAGTCACTAGACACCCTCAACTGCGGCGGCCAGCCGTGGGTTGATCACTCCCCGGGCCTGTGTCCCATAGCCAATCATCCCATTCGCCTAAGGCATGGTTTAAGATTATATTTTATTTCAAATGGGCCTAACGTTTTGAGTTAAATAACCATTCATTCATCCATTCATTCATTTATTTTGCTCTGATCTGATCATAGTATAATCTACTAATTGTTTTTTTCAGTCCCTGTCAGTTTTGGCTACTTATTAAACGGTAATTTATATTGGAAGCATGTTGGATCAGTCAATTTCGATTGTTTTAAACCTACATATTGGTTGATGGATTATTATTTTTTTTTAATTTCTGTATTAATAAGATCAACTGATTGTATTTTAGAGCCATGTCGGTTTGGTTAATTAGATTGTTTTAGACCTAAATATTGATTATTGGATTATTATTTTAGTTTCTGTATTGGTGTAACCTACTGATTGTATTTTTAAAGCCCTGTCTGTTTTGCCTACTTAAGGAGAATTAATTTATGTAAGGAGCATGTCTGTTCGGAACATTAAATTGTTTTAGATCTAAGTGTTGATTGACGGTTTATTGTTTTAATTACAGTCATAGAATTTTACCTTATTTTATTTATTTGTTTATATAACAACTCGCTTTAGGCCTAAGATTTTGTTTGATGGCTTATTGTTTTAATTACAGTCATTTAATTTCACCCTTTTGAGTAATGTTAGCTTGTTTTGTTTTGGCTACTAATGAAATGGTAATTTATATTGGAAGCATGTTGGATCCGTTGATTTAGATTGTTTTAAACCTACGTATTGATTGATGGATTGATATTTGTTTTTTTCTGTATTAATATGATTAACTGATTGTATTTTAGAGCCATGTCGGTTTGGTTAATTAGATTGTTTTTAGGCCTACGCACTGATTATTGGATTATTACTTTAGTTTCTGTATTGGTGTAACCTACTGATTTGTATTTTAAAGCCTTGTCTGTTTTGCCTACTTAAGGAGAATTAATTTATATAAGGAGCATGTTTGTTCGGAACATTAAATTGTTTTAGATCTAAGTGTTTTTTTGACGATTTATTGTTTTAATTACAGTCACAGAATTGTACCTTATTTTATTTATTTATTTATTTATTTGTTTATATAACAACTGCTTTAGGCGTAAGTTTTGTTTGATGGCTTATTGTTTTAATTACAGTCATTTAATTTCACCCTTTTGAGTAATGTTAGCTTGCCCAATTTGCCTAATAAAGTTTAGTTATTCTAAAGCGTGGTGGAGCGTCGGTGTTTCGGACGTCGGGTAACGTATACTTACCTTGCTCAGCCCGGAGTGACTCTTGTTAACACCGCAAGGTTTCCCGAGTCACCCGAACTGAGCCTATAGCTAAGCCTAATGCAGCGTCCTATCTAACTAAACCAGGGGTCCAGAGATAGGTCCCGTGCAATACGTCACCTCCAGATGGCCCTGGGTGGGTTACAACTCAGCGGATAGCTTGACCCTACCGTTCCTCCTCACAAGGATTCGGAACCTTTCGGGAAACCATCAGGCTTCTACTGAGTTGGGCCCCTGGGGTTGAGCGTGTGCCAGCGGATTCCTTCCTTACCTTACCCAAAGAGTATTCTCGGAAGTGATCAGGCTTCTACTGACGTAGCCGCCCCTGACTTGGATGTAGGAGTGGTCCCCACCCACTAGGCTCTTTCTAAGATCGATTTCCCTATTATGGTAAAAAAACTTTCGACTTATGTATTTGTAGTTGACTGAAAGGTTGGGATTCTATGCACGGGTACCAAAAACCGCGGCGCGCTTAGCTCCGACGGTTGTTAAGATGCTTTGCGTTAAGTCTGGTTTAAGTTAGGACCATGATCCTTTCTGTCTCGCATAAATTTCCTTCTCAGCGAATCCGCATCACCCGGTATTTTATTTGGCCAAGCTAAGATGTAACCGTATTTTACCCCCCATTCTAATGATAGTATATTATAATCTGTGTTTCACTTGTTTACCGTGATATTATTATTGTTATTATTATTATTACTTCCATTTATTATGACCTTCGGCGCGAACTCTGTGTTAAAAAATGCACCTTCACTTCCTGTATCCCAGCCGTGGAAAACGCTCCAGATCGCGCAAAATAGCTGCCCTAAAATTAGATTTTCGCAGCGATTGTGTTTCCATAACCTGTCTTAATCTAACCAGGGTGTTGATTTTGCTTCGAAACGGATAAATATTATTTTTAATATTTTCCATTATTTTTAATATTCTCCGTTGTAATGACAGACCGATCACAGCTAAAGTGATCTGTGGGAGCCATCATACGTGCACCTGATTAAGTACGCATCAGATCCATTGATAAATTTTCACGAGTGAAGTTTTGAGGTATAAAATAGCTCTCGGCACGCTTCGCGTGTTTAAGAATGCACCTCACTTCCCGTATCCCAGCCCTAGAAAATGCTCTAGACCGCAAAAATAACTACCTTAGAATTAGATTTCTCGCGATTGTGTTTCTATAACGTGTCTTAATCTAATCAGGGTGTTGGTTTTGCCGAAACGGATAATTATTATTTTAATATTTTCCATGATTTTTTAATATTCTCCGCTGTATGGCAGCCCCGATCAGCGTTAAAGTGATCTGTGGAGTAATCATAATGCGGCACCGACTAAATACGCCTCGGGTCCATTGATAAACTTTCACGAGTGAAGTTTTGAGGCTTAAAATAGCTCTCGGCGCGCTTCGTGTTTAAGAATGCACCCTCACTTCCGGTATCCCAGCCGTGAAAAACGCTCCAGATCGCGCAAAATAGCTACCTTAAAATTATATTTTCGCAGCGATTGTGTTTCTGTAACGTGTCTTAATCTAACCAGGGTGTTGGTTTTGCTTTGAGACGGCTCCTCATTATTTTTAATATTCTCCGCTGTATGACAGGTGCGATCACAGGTGCGATCACAGCTGCAGCGATGTGTTTTTTACCTTAAAATTAGATTTCCGCAGCGATTATGCTTCTATAACATGTCCTAATCTAACCCGGGTGTTGGTTTTGCTTCTAAATGGATAATTATTAATTTTAATATTTTCCATTATTTTTAATATTCTCCGCTGTATGACAGGCGCGATCACAGCTGAAACGATATGTGGGAGCAATCATAAGTGCACCTGAGTAAGTACGCATCGGATCCATCGATAAAAACTTGCGTGAATAACGTTTGAGGGTTTACATAGCTTTCAGCGCGAGCTCCATGTCTAAAATTATCATTCACTTCCGGTATCTTAGGTCGTGGAAGATGCTCCAGATCACGTAAAATAACTCTCTTAAAATTAGCTCTTCGCAGCGATTATATTTCCGTTTTTTATCTTAATCCACCCAGGGTTTTGTGTTCACTTCGACTTGGATAATTTTGGAATATTTCTCAGCAGTACGGTTTGGTGTGATGATCTATGACTGGAGGATTAGGACGTGTCCCTACTGAGGTATTTATTAATTCCCTTCATAAAAAAATTATATGAGGAGTTATTTGAGAGACTAGATTGTTTATTTATCTATTTAATTTGTTTGCTTATTTATTTATACCTTTTTAATTAATTAATCTATTTGTGTATTTATGTTGGTAGTTTTGTGGTTTGTGACAGGTTTTGGATTGGTCACAGTAGTTAGGTTATAAATAGATTAGGGTTAGGTTTACATTATGCTACTTTATTTATTTATTTATTTATTTATTCATTTATTCATTCATGTTTAAGTGAACTAATAGATAAACCTGGAAATGCACAACTAAAAAATCATTCATTTCGTTTATGGTGTGGGATTAAGTTATAATTAGGGTTAGATTGGGTTAGGTTTTTGAATTTTTTATTTCTCAATAAAAGTCCTTACTTAAGGTTTGTTGTGCACTGGCACATCTAAATCTTCCCTCTCATTGTTCATCTACTATAGGCTAAAAGTGGACCATGTGGTTGGTAGTGGACTGTGTCTCTGTCCTTTTTCTGATAAAAAATTATACATACATATATATATATATATACACACATATACATACATATATATATATATATATATATATATATATATATATATATATATACATATATATACACATACACACATACATACCCACATCCACATACATACCAAAAAATGTTGGATTATTTAATGTTAAAATAGAGTTTAGACTGAGAAATGAAGGTTAGTTGTGGTGAAATGGTTAGGCTTGGGGTCAGGTATGGGTTCAAAGGTTAGGTTAGGATTAGAGTCAAGCTTGGGGTTCAAAGGTTAGGGTTAGGGGTTGGGGGTTGGGATTAGGGTTAGGGGTTGGGGTTAGGGGTTGGGGGGTTGGGGTTAGGGGTTAGGGTCCATGGTAGGGTTCAAATAGGATTAAGGTCAAGCATGGGGTTCAAAGGTTAGGGTTAGGGTTAGTGGTTGGGGTTAGGGTTAGGGGGGTTGGGGTTAAGGGTTAGGGTCCATGGTAGGATTCAAATAGGATTAGGGTCAAGCATGGGGTTCAAAGGTTAGGGTTAGGGTTAGGGTTAGGGGTTGGGGTTAGGGGTTAGGGGTTGGGGTTAGGGGGTTAGGGGTTAGGGTCCTTGTTAAGGTTCAAAGGTTAGGTTAGGGTTAGGGGTTAGGGGGTTGGGGTTAGGGGTTGGGGGGTTGGGGTTAGGGGGTTAGGGTCCTTGTTAAGGTTCAAAGTTAGGGTTAGGGTTAGGGTTAGGGGGTTGGGGTTAGGGGTTGGGGGGTTAGGGGTTAGGGGTTAGGGTCCATGGTAGGGTTCAAATTAGATTAGGGTCAAGCATGGGGTTCAAAGGTTAGGGTTAGGGTTAGGGGTTGGGGGTTGGGGTTAGGGGTTGGGGTAAGGGGTTAGGGGGTTGGGGTAGGGGTTGGGGGTAAGGGGTTAGGGGTTAGGGATTAGGGTCCATGGTAGGGTTCAAGGTTAAGGGTTAGGGGTTGGGGTTAGGGTTAGGGTTAGGGGGTTAGGGTCCTTGTTAAGGTTCAAAGGTTAGGGGTTAGGGTTTTGGGGTTAGGGGTTAGGGTTAGGGGTTCAGAGGTTAGGGTTAGGGGTTGGGGGTTAGGGTTAGGGGTTGGTGTTAGGGGGTTAGGGTCCCTGTTAGGGTTCAAAGGTTAGGGTTAGGGCCCAGATCAGAGATAGGGTTCAAGGGGTTGGGATGGGAAATTGGGAATGAGGGATTGAGTTGTGTGTAAAGTGATTCAATAAGTGCTTTTCTTTTTTCTTCCTCTAACGGTTCGATACTGGATGGCTGACTGAGGATCTAGGATAAGTGCTTTAAAAAATAAGTGCCGATTCCACTCCATGCCATGGGGTACAGTGGGTAAGTGCTTCAGTTCTTTCTGCCAAAAGAAGGATAAGTGCTTAAAACATGCTTTTCACTCTATACAATAATCCAATACACACAATATAATAAATATATAAGAATTAAAACAATTTTTGATCAAAAGGGGTTTTCCTAGATCCTCTCTCAACCCTCCGCCATTCGAACCTATTTTATTTTATGTTTATGGATAATGTTGTTCTGTTACCCTTTTAAAAAAACTCTCTCCCTAATGTCCTTTTGTGGTTAAAAACCGTGTCCTACCATAAACCTCTCCCCCCTCTCATTAAGCCCCGGAGTCCATGCTCTTAATCTATTTATCCATTTAAACTCGTTTCTCTTCCTCTGTTTATCTGTCCATGCAGTGTTCGATTCCAGCCCTGAGATTGACAGTTGGTTTATCCCGTGTTCTTTGAAGTGATGAATCAGTATTGTGTTTTTAGTGTTATTCTTGATGCTGTATAAGTGTTGTTTTTAACCTTGCTGCTAGTGTGTTCTTGGTCTCCCCAATATAGCGTTTCCCGGCAGTATGCACATGTTATGCAGTACACTATATTAATTGTATTTAAGTGTAGATTTTGTGTTATGGGTGTACCTAAAATGTATTTTATCTTTCTATAGTACACTTTAACCTTGCCGGTTAGGGTTAGGGTTAGGGTTACGGTTTAGGGTTAGGGTTAGGGTTAGGGTTAGGGTTTAGGGTTAGGGTTAGGGTTAGGGTTAGGGTCAGGGTTAGAGGTCAGGGTTAGGGTTAGGGTTAGGGGTTAGGGGTTAGGGTTAGAGGTTAGGATTAGGATTAGGATTAGGGTTAGGGTTAGGGTTTAGGGTTAGGGTTAGGGTTAGGGGTTAGGGTTAGGGTTAGGGGTTAGGGTTAGGGTCAGGTTTTTGAATGTACAATGACCCCCCGGACAGTCCGCCAGGAACTGCCCAGTTAGATAGGGGGTCAAGGGAATGCACTGGCCGGGGGCGCTTGTTAAGCATTGCTACAGCTCAGAAAATTATTTGTCCTCCAAGTTGCCCCCAGTTGGGTTTTGGCTGTGTTTTTATTTTATTTATTTATTTAAATAAATGTTTGGCAGTTCAGGGTGATATGGGGAGGGGGAACAAAATTTTGGGGACAGGGTAAAGTTAGATATTGAGTAGAAGGTTGAATCTCATTAGTCTATTGATTAATTCGTCGGATTGACTTCTGGTTTTGACTTTGATTCGTTTAGGTTTTTTGGCTGTGCTTGCTGATGTTGTGGGTTCTAGGGAGTATTTGGAGAGGTTCAGGCTGGGAGATGGGTTGAAGTTGTGGGTACTTAAGACTGAGGTTGTTATGGTTATAACGGTTATGGTTTTTATGATGAGTTTTCGGTTTCAGAGCTATGGTTAGAGTAACGGTTATGTTTAGGGTTTATGATATGTTTTTAGGTTTCAAAGCTATACTTAGTGTAAGGTTATGTTTAGGGTTTATGATGGATTTTAGGATCAGAGCTATAGTTAAAGTACGGTTATGTTTAGGGTTTATGATGGGTTTTAGGTTTCAGAGCTATAGTTAGAGTAAGCGGTTATGTTTAGGGTTTATGATGGATTTTAGGGATCAGAGCTATAGTTAAAGTACGGTTATGTTTAGGGTTTATGATGGGTTTTAGGGCTCAGAGCTATAATTAAAGTACCGGTTATGTTTAGGGTTTATGATGGATTTTAGGGATCCAAGCTATAGTTAAAGTAACGGTTATGTTTAGGGTTTATGATGGATTTTAGGGATCCAAGCTATAGTTAGTGTAATGGTTATGTTTAGGGTTTATGATGTTTTTTAGGTTTCAGAGCTATAGTTAGAGTAACGGTTATGTTTAGCGTTTATGATGGGTTTTAGGGATCAGAGCTATAGTTAAAGTAATGGTTATGTTTAGGGTTTGTGATGGATTTTAGGGATCAGAGGTATAGTTAGATTAGTGGTTATGTTTAGGGTTTATGATGGGTTTTAGGGATCAAAGCTATAGTTAAAGTAATGGTTATGTTTAGGGTTTATGATGGGTTTTAGGGATCCGAGCTATAGTTAAAGTAACGGTTACGTTTTAGGGTTTATGATGGGTTTTAGGGATCAGAGCTATAGTTAAAGTAACGGTTATGTTTAGGATTTTGAATGTACAATGCCCCCCGGACAGTCCGCCAGGAACTGCCCAGTTAGATAGGGGGTCAAGGGAATGCCACTGGCGGCTTGGTAAGCATTGCTACAGCTCAGAAAATTATTTGTCCTCCAAGTTGCCCCCAGTTGGGTTTTGGCTGTGTTTTTTATTTATTTATTTATTTATTTAAATAAATGTTTGGCAGTTCAGGGTGATATGGGGAGGGGGAACAAAATTTTGGGGACAGGGTAAAGTTAGATATTGAGTAGAAGGTTGAATCTCATTAGTCTATTGATTAATTCGTCGGATTGACTTCTGGTTTTGACTTTGATTCGTTTAGGTTTTTTGGCTGTGCTTGCTGATGTTGTGGGTTCTAGGGAGTATTTGGAGAGGTTCAGGCTGGGAGATGGGTTGAAGTTGTGGGTACTTAAGACTGAGGTTGTTATGGTTAGAGTAACGGTTATGTTTAGGGTTTATGATATGTTTTTAGGTTTCAAAGCTATACTTAGAGTAACGGTTATGTTTAGGGTTTATGATGGATTTTAGGGATCAGAGCTGTAGTTAAAGTACGGTTATGTTTAGGGTTTATGATGGGTTTTTAGGTTTCAGAGCTATAGTTAGAGTAACGGTTATGTTTAGGGTTTATGATGGATTTTAGGGATCAGAGCTATAGTTAAAGTAACGGTTATGTTTAGGGTTTATGATGGATTTTAGGGATCCAAGCTATAGTTAGAGTAATGGTTATGTTTAGGGTTTATGATGGTTTTTAGGTTTCAGAGCTATAGTTAGAGTAACGGTTATGTTTAGCGTTTATGATGGGTTTTAGGGATCAGAGCTATAGTTAAAGTAATGGTTATGTTTAGGGTTAGGGTTAGGGTTAGGGTTAGGGTTTAGGGTTAGGGTTAGGGTTAGGGGGTTAGGGTTAGGGTTAGGTTTTTGTAAGAATACAATGATCCCCCCCATCACAAATTCATTGCGTGGTTGAATAGGGGACCAAGGAAAGTGCACGGGCCGGCGCTTGTTAAGCGTAGCTATTGTTCATGTAGCAGACCCCGGCTTGGCGTCTGCTGATTTAACAAATCCAATCGAGTCTAACCCGATTAGGTTTTATAGTTGGTGGATCACGAGCTATTTCCCAATGGGCTGTGGAGATGGTATTCAGTTGAAGGTGGTTCTTAGACGTCTAGGGTTAGGGTTAGGGTTAGGGGTTAGGGTTAGGGTTAGGGTTTAGGGTTAGGGTTAGGGTTAGGGTTAGGGTCAGGGTTAGGGTTAGGGTTGGTTTTTGTAAGAATACAATGATCCCCCATCACAAATTCATTGGCGTGGTTGAATAGGGGACCAAGGAAAGTGCACGCCGGCGGCGCTTGTTAAGCGTAGCTATTGTTCCTGTAGCAGCCCCGGCTTGGCGTCTGCTGATTTAACAAATCCAATCGAGTCTAACCCGGTTTAGGTTTTATAGTTGGTGGATCACGAGCTATTTCCCAATGGGCTGTGGAGATGGTATTCAGTTGGAGGTGGTTCTTAGATGTCTAGGGTTAAGATGGTCGTACCGTTTGAGGTTTCGCTGTTGACATTTGGCTATAACCCTCCCCGAAGTTGGGCTTTCTTGCAACTCACTGCTTTCAGGCCTCCCAGCAAGCTCCATCAAACCCCTTCAAATGATTCAGAATGCTGCAGCAGCCCTTGTCTTCAACCAGCCCAAGACTACTCATGTCACACCCCTCTTCGTCTCCCTCCACTGGCTTCCTGTAGCTGCCGCGCATCAAGTTCAAGGCCTTGATGCTCACCTACAAGACCTTGTCAGGAACAGCACCCTCCTACCTCAACTCTCTCCTGAAGGCATACATTCCCTCTCGTAATCTGCGTCGACTAGCGACCGACGTTTAGTAGTTCCTACTCAGCGGGCGTAAGGTCCCTTTCCAGAACCTTCACACATACCGTTCCCCAGTGGTGGAATGCTCTTCCGATCTCAATCCGGACTGCAGAGTCTCTCACTATCTTCAAAAAACAGCTAAAGACCCACCTTTTCCGTGAACACCTAACCATCTCCTAAAAAAAAAAAAAAAAACACAGACTTGCACTTACACCTCTACTCTGTACACTTTGATTCCTCTGGTATTCAATTAATGGATCTTGTATAGTAGCACTACTTGTATTGTTCCCTGCTTGATATATCGCTTTGCTTATTTGTAAGTCGCTTTGGATAAAAGCGTTTGCTAAATGAATAAATGTAAATGTAAATGTAAAGGGAATGGGACAATTAATACAGAAAAACCAAAGTGATCCTAGACTTAAAGGTCTCATATTAGGAAAGAACAGTTGTGATCTCTGCCTATGCAGATGCCAACTGTATTTATGAAATCTAGAAAAGTAGTAGAGATTATTTTTGAACATTTTAACACGTATGCGAGCAAGTTTCTGGAGCTTCTTCTAAAAAATTTGAGCACCACAAACTCCAATTTCATGGAGCTGTAGCTGGTCATATTGCGCTCAGTGGGCCTAGGACTGCGTCTGGCATAAGCGATAGGGCGCACTTTACCCTCATGCTTCTGCGAGAGGACTGCACCAAGCCCACTATGGCTAGCATCCACCTCCAGGATAAAGGGCAGAGAAAAGTCAGCATATGCCAACACTGGAGCGGTAGAAAGCCTATTCTTCAATTCCTCGAAGCTCACCTGACACTGCTCCGTCCATGCCTCCAAAACCCTTGAGTAGCTCGTTTTCGGGGGCCCGATCCAGCACATACTGCAACCAGCTTATGCAGGGGCCCTGCCAATTTGGCAAACTACTTCATAAAACGCCGATAACTGGCAAAACCTAGAAACGACCGTAATTCTGTCACATTAGATGGACGCCGCCATTCAGCCACAATCTTTGCAGGATCAGTTGCTACCTCACCAGCCGATATAACATGGCCCAAATACTTCACTTCCCTTTGAAAGAACGCACACTTACTTAACTTGACCTTAAGTCCTTCACATGCTAACCGACTCAAGACTACCTCCAAACGCTCCAAATGTTGAGTTACAGAGGCAGAAAAGACGATAACATCATCCAGATATAAAAGTAAGGATTGGCACTGTTGGTCCCCAAACAACCTCTCCATTAACCTGTGAAAGGTACCTGGGGCATTGCACAGGCCAAAGGGCATGCGGTTCCACTCAAAGAGTCCAAAAGGAGTACAGAAAGCTGTCTTAAAACGATCCTTCTCTGCAACAGGAACCTGGTTATAACCACTGGCCAAATCTAATGTCGAGAAGTAACAAGCACCACTCAAGGAGTCCAAAGACTCGTCAATTCGAGGCAAAGGAAATGCATCCTTCCTAGTCTTGGCATCAAGTTGGCGGTAGTCTACACACATACGCAGACTTCCAACTTTCTTTTTGACCAACACAATCGGCTAAGCATATGGACTACAGCTTTCCCGAATGATCTCAGTTTCCAAAAACTGATTGATATGAGCCTTCACCACCTCAGTCCCTGATGGCAGTATCCGTCTAAAATGTTGCCGAATCAGCGTCTCATCCAACAAGGGAATCTCATGAGAAATTAAAGTGGTAAATCCCAAGTCTCCCTCCGGAGTAGAAAACACTGACTGAAACTTATGCAGCAAAGTTCTTACCCGACACTGCTCTTCAACGGATAAACTCGACAAGTCTACTGCCTCCACCTGCTTCTGCACAGTAAGTCTCACCTATGCATTCTGCGACCCGACCACAGCTGGCTGAACTTCAGAAATACCTGTCTGCAAACTCACCACATAAACATCATTTAACATGCCAAGCATGGAATGAGGGTAAAGCATGACATCAGTAACTCCAACATTAACCACAGGTATATAAGCTGTCCCTTGGATTACCTGCACCACCGCTGGAGACGCCAGCAACCCCGCCAGCAATCCTGACTCGTGGGGCTCAAACAGTACAGTTCCATTAGAATATTCATGTGAGCACTTAGCTGGAACAAACTTGAACATGCCCCCTGGAATGCGAAAAGCCTCAGGAAGCACTCAGCTCCTACACAGAAAACAAAAATAAATTAATCACAATCTGCTCAAAGTAAATACACAAACAAAACAAACACACATACTGTTGCAATAATACAGATAACTCACACTCACACTGAATGCAAATAGCAAGTCTTACCAACGCTGACCAAAATCGCTACTACCACATAGCACCATCAGTGTCGCTGGTAAGAAGAACATTTCAATACTGTTGAGTTAAAGAAAACTGCTCCCAGCGACCGTAACCAACATAAACCAAATTAAAACATAAAATAACACAAAGCAGCTCCAAAGCAACAACGAAGCAGCAAGGCAGCAGCAAAGCAGTTCCAAAGCAGAAGAACCAAACCTCAAGGGGGCATCCGTGAATAAAGGAAAAGAGCTATACCGCTATATAAACATCCCACGCAGCCTGCCTTAACTCCTGTAACTCGAAGAGCCTAAAAACAGAAACATACAGTCTTAATCTAGAACACATGCGAACTCATTTAGCTAAAGAGATAGAACGAACAGGTTCACCTACCGTGATCCGATGAACTAGTACTCACGGCGGCACGAACGAAAATCATACGATAGCTTCGTACATAGTTGTAACCGCAAACAGCTGGCGCTCTGACCGGGGCTACATTAAATAACCATGCCACACCGTTGGAGCCTTGATGACACACCACGCTGAGGGAAAGCAGCACCCCACGCATGCAATCCCAGTAGCCCAACGTCACACTAAGTGAAAAATCACACAATGAACGGACAACTAGCATCAACCAGATAAGCAACAAAGCTAACAGTACATACCTCTGCAATCCGTAGCACTGAAAGGAAGGGGCGTGTTTTCAACCATGACGCATTCCATGAGGCATAAACCACCACTTATATACTAAGATAGGAAGAGAGCTCATTGGACATGTAATCAAACAAGCATTCCAATCGCCACACACCTCACTACATTAAACAGGACAGTATAATACTAACACTATATGTAGTGTCCTTAAACAGGACAGTAATATACTAATACTTTTAGAAGGACAGCTGGGATGCCTTTGGGATTCCGCCACACAGCTTCAGCTAAACTTACCTCAGGGTTTAAAACAGGAAGGAGTTTTACATATTCACAGTAACGCGCTTTTATTTCTAAAGTGTAACCACAATTAGAAATACTTGAATGTGGACAGGATCATTTCGGTCAGGTGAGGAGATGTTCATTCCTTTTTCAAAACCTTTTCTTCAGTGTTTTCTGGCGGTTGGTGGTGAAGCGGTCGGCGCGTTACCGCCCCCAGCTGGACTGAAGTGGAATTTCAGGGTGGAATATAAAGTGCTGTAATAAAAATCTAATCGTGATCTATAGAGCTAAGAACCATTAGACCATTTTTTGACGTCATGTACAGCGATGTAGAACTGGTCTGATGGTTTGATTGACAGTTTTTTCCCTTTATGACGCAGCGGCAGTGAGGCAGTCTTCAAGAGTTGCGTGAAGATAGATAATAAATGTTGAAATGTGTTGAAAATTGCTTTTAAGCATTTGAAGCACTGTTTCCGAAAAACCAATAATATACTGGAGCACATCAGTATTTTTAGGAGCCCTTGAAGGGCCTAAACTAATGGGATTATATATTCTATTGATTAACACTTTGAAATGTAATATGTGGTATCACTTTAAAAAAAAGAACTGAAGCAAAAATCTTACCGTTTATGCATATTCATATACTTCACCACTAAAATACTTCAATAAAACAAATTTATTACCTAATTTTATTACAATTCCATAAACATTAGCAATTAAAACCACAAAATATCAATTTCATGTTAAAATAACCCGCACAACAACATAAAATAAAATAAGTACAAATATTAGTTCAAGCTATCCTAACAGAAAAAGCATGTGTAAAGCTGTGTAATTAAAATGTATTTTACTCAATTACTTGTAAATATTACAATGTATTTAACTTTGACATTGGAGATTTTGGAAAAGTGGTGTATTGGGTTGGTTTTAAAAAAGGGTGGAGCTGTGCATTTCAAGTGTGTAACACGAACACAAACCTCATGTGTTGTTGTTGTTGTGTTATATTGTGTTGTTATTATTATTGTAGCATTGAAAACTAATAATTTTCTTTCATATTACATCTGTATCCTCATTCGTGACCACTCTCTCAAAACTAGCCTGCACTGACTGACGTCTTTCCTGAAAATATATTCACCAGACCTTCTCTTTGTGGATTGAACATGCCAGTTTTAATAAATCATAATACTAAAACTTGTCTCTTGAAAACTTGGTGCTTTTAAATGAATGTACTGAGTGAATGAAACAATGACTAAAATTATAATATGTTGTCATAAGTATAATTTCATAATACAGTTATAATAATAATAATAATAATAATAATAATAATAATAATAATAATAATATGATGTAACTAAAAGGTTATACTGTCCTTGGGTGAGTCAAGTCTTCCAAGACTTCCATAGTAGTCTTCATGTGAACTATATCATCGGTGCAACCGGAGAGTGCGTGCCCCATTTCCCCAACAATACCTTTCACTGTTGATATGGTGGCATCAGTAGCGACTTTATCACTAGCCAGCTGTGTTTTCATGGCATGCAGGTCATGCTGGATAGTAGCCAGTGTTTCCCTGAGAGTCTCCTGAAGATTCTCCTGGTGCTTTTGGAGCTCCTGGAACTCCTTTTTAAAAATATCGGTGATGTCCTTCCTCAGTAAAGCCAGCAGCTCAAGTCTGAGTGTGGCGAAGTCAGGGTCACCGCTCTGGGATGCGGATGCGGATGCAGGTTTACGGGGAGAAGGAGGCGCGGCTGCGGGTTTGGTGGAGAAGGAGGCGCAGCTGCGGATTCATGGGGAGGAGACATGCTCGCGGCGCTTTCTAGACCTCAGTTTTGTCTGAATACTACCACCGGTTTTCAAGTTCTTCCCAGACAATAACAGCACAGAGACTCTTCCCATAATGTCTAACCTGAAATCTTCCTGTAATGCTGCAGACCGAGGGGTCTTGGTCCATGCCACCATGGAGGATATCTCTCTCACTCTCTGAGGATGTCCACCATGAGAGTCAGGAGCAAAGTCAAACATTTACACAGCCAATCTTAAGAGAAGCTTATAAAAGGCACAGAAAATATGACAAAACTCAAACGAGGCAAGGGAACTGGATAGGGCAATTGCTGAATTCATATGCATGAATCAAGTTCCTGTTTACACTGTAGAGAAGCATGGATTCCAGCAAATGCTTCAGGAGTTCAACCCCAGAAACCAGCTACCAAGCAGAAATGACGTCATGTATACATAGATCGCCTAAGTATACACCGAAAGCTGAAACCTAATTTCAGAACATCTCAAAGAAAAAACATTCTATATTTACTATGTATCTGTTTTGTAATTGCTGTTTTTATTATGTGACTGTTGCCACTAATGTTTTTTATAATGCTCAAAAGCTTAAATGAAGGAATTAATGTTTAAGTATTGCTTATTTATTTATTTTTACACACCATGGTATCGACTTTGGTATGGAGTATCGTGTACTTTTGCTGGTATCGGTATAGACTACTAGATTTTTGGTATCGTGACCTCCCTACAAATTAGAAAACCTGTAATACAAGCATTTAATGTTACGGAACATAGTGGAGTCGGATGCAGACCAGAACTCTTTATTCAAAGCAAAACATAAACCTCAAAGCAAACGGAGTAGACCATATCCTTCTTGGAAGGAACTATAGCACTACAAAAAGATTTCCCTCATACTACTAACCGATAAACATACAAATAATAACGAACGCTGTGCTCTGAAAACCCGGCGTTTAAATAGCCAACATAATTAAACCTAACATACAAAACACCTGTGCGGTGTTACGGTGGTTAAGCTAGCCCTTAACCCGGAAGTGCGCGCCCAACTCAAAGTCCTTTCAAATGAAGCGCCACAGCGGCCTCTGGCGGCCGTGGCGTGACATTTAATCTTCTTTTAAAAGAATGATCCAGTTTTTCCAACCTAACTTCTGTACCTCATCTGTAGGATTATAGGTGGTTACTATAGACAATAATTGACATTTCCTGTACTGCCAACAATTTAACACAAAGTACAAGTATCATTAAAGTCTCATGGATTTTATACAAAGAAAAACCTTTTTTTTGTAGAAAGCATATTAAATTTGCTTTATTTAGTCATGCATTTTAAACATTTGCTGACATAATTCGATAGCTTTTCATGAACACTGTTTAAATGATTTTGTACGTTTGCCCACTGACAAAGAAATTATCAGTCTATTATTTCAATGGTAGATTTTTTTTAACTTATTTATTGGGCTGGCTTCAAAGTGAACACAGACATTGGTGCTGATCCGTTGAATGCTGGGCCTACTAATAAAGGCTTGTGCTGCTATGTGCGACCTGTAGATGCAGTGGACGTAGGACTGTAGTATATACGGGCCTTGAGTCCAAGGACGTGCTCAAAAGGAACGTCTTGTGTTTGAAACAGTAATGTCAGTGTTGTACAAACACAGATGGCTTTTTCTAACCTCCTTACGCTGATGAGGGTTTTGGCTGTATGCTTTAATATGTATGCTTTACCCAAAGTTCCTTACTATTGTATTGTACTTCAACTACTACTGCTACTAATGGAACCAAAACATTAGTACTGATAATACTAATAATGTTTTTGTATCCGTGTGTGTAATTAGAGAGAGAGAGAGAGAATGGGGAAGAAGAAGACGTTAGCTGGTGAAAAGCAGTGCCTAGAGTTTGTTTTAAAATAAGAGACCTACTGTGTGACCGTTGGAGTTAGGCCCGCCTCCTCGCCTGTTCTCAACTAGGTCATGTCGAGTGTGGATATATGCACAGCATTAAATATTATTATAATGGATTTATTTAAAACTTTTCCTTTTGTCAAGCTAAAGCATCAAACACTGTATAGAAGACGGTTTTAGAAGAAACTTATTTATATATCTCTCGCCATCCTACTCACATTTATTTATTTATATATATATATGCATGCATCAAAGGATGTTTGGTAGTACATAGTAATACAATTTCACAAGTAAAATCATTGTTAATTCATTGTGTCCCCCCACACACACCCACACACGTATATATATATTTTAAGCCAGTTGTTTTTTCATAGTGCACATTGTCCTGAAAGTATAAGGGCTGGAAGGGAAACAAAGCGTAGTGGAGATGAGTAAACCTAAACAGGGTTGTATAATCTGAGAATGCAAAATATTTTGCATTATGCAAAAATGTTGTGGGCTTTAGCAGAACAAAGTTATTCGTATTAAGATTGTAGCAACAGGAAGTAACTGAAAATGGTATTCTAGTAGCACATAGTCATTTGAGCTAAGGTTCTAGAAGCACAATCATTCTAAATCAGGGGTCTCAAACTCAAATTGTCCTGGGGTCATTTTTGTTACTGTCTTCTCATAGGTGGGCCACAAGAGCATTAAAGTACTCCAAGAAAGTGCAATATTCTCAAAATGTACTTTTTTTAAAATTACCATTACCAACATCCTTCATTCAACTAATTTAGTAGTTAACATGACCATAACAATACCATAACAATAACTTGGTACCAATTTCAATATAAATGTAATTGTTCACACAGACAGACACACACATTTTTTGACAGTGCTTCTTCTCACACATTTGAGATATATTTGCCCTGATGGAGGTTGTAGTAGAACCCTAAGTACAGCTTCAAGATGGGCGTCAGTAATCCTGGACCTGTACTTGCATTTATTAAAGTTCGTTGTTGCAAAAAGTTTTTCACACATATGTGCTTCCAAAATGGCACAATAACCGACTGGACGTTTTTAACAGTTCTGGGATGGATGGAGGGAAGTCTCTCAGAAATTATCCAATGAGATCTGCTTTTCCCTGTGCCTCCCTGAATTTAGTTTTTAGTTCACTGTCACACTGCAAGTCAGTAAGTTCCATTTTTAAGATAGGAAAGTGTCAGTGTGCCTTGAAAGCAGCAAAGCGCTCATCAAATTCCTGCAGTAGGTTATCAATAACAGATGTATATTTATCACCACTGAATGATGTGCCCTCCTCCACAAGAGATCTGCATGATGGGAAATGGCTATGGTTTTTTGCTGAAAGCTGACATTTGCACAATCTCAATTTTATGGAGAAAGCTTTCACGTTTTCATAAGCTGCTGCGATGAGCTGGTCAGGGCCCTGGAGCTTCAGGTTAAGGATGTTTAGCTCATGTGTTATGTCCACTAGGAAGGAAAGATCCATCACCCATTTTGGATCATCAAATTCATGAACATCCATTCTGCCATCTTCCATGAATCACCTCTGTTCTTAACTCAAAGAATCTGTTCAGGACATTTCCCCTGCTGAGCCAGCGCACCTCAGTAAAGTAAAGTACATCACCATATGCTGACTCAATTTCTTGCAAAAAGGCCCTGAACTGGTGGTGCTGCCCTGGATCTGATATAATTAATATATTTCAGGACAACACCATTATGTTCTAGAAAGAGCCTTCCCATAATACCAATAGGTACGAGACTCAAAATTTCTGAGAGACCTTGGTCTCACGGGATTCGCTGTTCCCATCGACGGTTATCTCGCAGCCCTAGCCGTTCCCATTGACAGTTATCTCACAGGTGCAACTTGGCTCAACTACCATTTTAAACGTCTTATAAACGTTCTTGGGTCTCTCATAAAAATGAAGGCCTTCATCTGTGTTACTCCTGACTTTTCCTCGTGAGACAAGAATCCTCCACACCTTCAAATGCATTATGAGAAAGTTTCTTTCATGTTTTTCTGTATTTTTGTTTTATAATGTTTTTTTTTCTTTCGTATTTGCTCTATATTTGTTTTATATCTGGTTATACTGCTTGCAAGTGTTTTACCCCCTTTTCTGTACTCCATACTTCATAATATCATTATATTATCCTTATCATATCTTAATACTCCTTTTATTATTCTAATAATGTTCTGTTTTCCTTCTGTATGTGTGCGTGGCGGCATAGACCTCCGTGTGTTGTGTCTTAGGTGACCATCAGCCCAGTCAATTTTCAATAAAATTACATACTACTCATACCAGGTCTCCCTCGTGTTTATTTCATGTATATTTTATATACAACAGGAGATGAAGACACTCCTGAAGTTTGGGGGATGGTGTGATGACCTGTGTTTGTACACTGTGAGGAGGAACGGCGGCTTCCACCAAGAGCGACACCGACTCGGAAGTGGAAAGGTAACGCTTAGAAACTCTGAACATAATCTTCGCTTCATGTGAGTCACGTGATCAGCCATAGACGTGTGTTTATATTAGTCATCTTTTCTCCGTATTGTTCAGTGTTGTCAAGCCTTTTCAGGGGAAAGTAGTAGGTGTAGAGTAGCATCTAGAACTCGCCAGATGACGTCACGTGGTAACTTAAATATGTATTGATTCGTCACAGTCAAAGATCAAACTCTATGTAATAGATTATAGTTTTGGGTTTTTTTTTCCTTCGAGAAAGAAGTCCTGTCTGGTCACAGCAACACAAACTAACGTATTTTATATCACGTGAGCGATATCAGACACTAACCAGTCTTGTGGATGTTCCACAACATTCGACGTAACGGAAAACGGATAAAAAATAAATGAATTAAAAAACTACAGGACATGCTGTTATTGGAAAATAATCTCCTTCCGTTTCAGGCCACGTCGTAACTTGTCACGTCGATTATGTAACGGCACTCCACGAGTCTTTTATTTCTTGCACACTTGACTTGTTTGTGTTTTGTGTGTAGGATTCTTGTGTGTAGGATTCTGACGGAGTGGCCACCCAGCAGCTATGGCTCCATGTGTAGTGACGATCCAGAAGAAGATGATGATGAGGTTCAATCACAATAGAAACCATTACAGGAATTCTAATGGTTTCCGCTACAGATACCATTATAGTTCCGTAATGGTATCCACTAGACGTAACATTTTGTAACAATCTTCAGTCATTGGTATGGTAACGTTTCCTGTAGGAGGCGTAATGACCATTTTTTCTGGAAGGAGTCTCCAGTGTTAACATTCAGAGGTAAAGCTCTGTGTCTACGTTTTCCAACATCTTCAGGACCGAGGAGTTGACACTTTGTGGTTCCTCAGGATCTTGATGAGACATTTTTTTGGTCTTTATCTGAGAGAGAGAGAGAGAGAGAGAGAGAGAGAGGTTGAGGGAAAGAACGTTTTAGCTGCCGTAATGTAACTGAGAACAGGAACTCGTTTTGTGGACGTTCTACAACATGCAACGTAACTATAAATGGATCAAATAGAATAAAAAAAAAAGGTCACGTGTCCTAAATGAAAATTGTGCCCATTTGTAAATCAGTATCTTCGTAATTGATATAATGGCCGTCGAGCAATTTTATCTTCAGAAGAAACATGCTCATGTCTCGTTTGGGACTCTTGCACTTACCATCCTGGAGTTCCGGTTTTCCACGACGCCCTGAAAGTAAGTCTCCCAACAGCCTTAATGTGCTTTCTTTCATCGCATGGTTACAGCAAATGTGTAACATTAACATTCTTGTGTGTGTGTGTGTGTGCTGTGTTACGTTACACAGGGTTGGTCATGTTGCAAGAGACGCACTACGGACTACTCGGATTTCCTCAGCATCGCTGTAAGTGAGCAGCTCTGAGGCACGGCTGTGTCTCGAACCTCACCATGTTCATTATGCAGCACTGTAGTGCGCGAGCTTTACTGAAATAATGTATCCAGAGATTCTCAAATGGTCAAATCCCACAATGCACTGCAAGACACTTGGGTCTGGCTAAAGTAGTTGTGTGTGCGTGTTCTAGAACAATGTGGTTCTGTTGTCATAGACCTTTCCAGAACTTTGTTGTGTTGTATTGTCTCCTCTAGAACAGCATGGTTCTGTTCTAGAACTAATCTGGATTATCATAGAGCTCGATATTTAAGAATTGTGTTGTTGTCTGCTGCTCTTCTAGAACTGTGTGGTTCTGGTCTGGTATTGTTATTAATAGTTGAAGAACCATTGTGCACCATTATGTGGTTTTGTCCTAGAACCATATTGTCACGTGGTTGTGTTCTAAACTTCGTAGTGTGTGGTCCTGTTCTAGAATTGTACTGTTGTCTAGTTATGTTCTAGAGAATCAGGGTTTTGTTCTAGAATTGTTTGTTGTCTAGTTTTCTTCTAAAACCGCATGGTTCCTTTCTGGAAGTTTGTGGAAAATTGTTCTGTTATAGAATTGCATTGTTGTATAGTCCTGCTCCAGAACAAAATTATTCTGTTCTAGAACCCAGTGGTTCTAAGCGGCATACCCCCAGCTTTCTGTTCTAGAACACCATGGTTCTGTTTTAAACGGCATAATGCTTGGTACTATAAGCCCCCCCAATCTCTTTTAGAATTGTATTGTTGTGGGACTCCGTTTAAATGTGGTGTTGCATGTTCTAGGACGGTTTCTTGGAATTCTAGAACCATGTCATTGTGTGGTTCTGTACTAGAGCTTGTTGGTTGTTTTGTGTCTGTGTTCCAGGGCTGCACTAAAGGTCACGATAGCAAGGAAAAACCCCCTGAGCCAGTGAAGCCCGAGGTGAAGTTCTGGAGAGAAGAAGGAGCTGGAGGATCTGAAACCGCGCTTTTATGAATACGTCATACAGGCTCCTAAACCCTTGGAGTTCATCCAGAGACCCAGGTACAGAGCCCAATACACACACACACACACACACACACACACACACCCCAGCTCAGAGTATAATGTTACACTCTAATAGAGATCACTAATCCTCTGTGTGTGTTCTTGTTTTTGTTTTGTGGCGGGTGAGGAACTGCTGAAGGAACTGCAACAGAGGGTTGTTCTTTGCCCCCCCACCCCCCCCCTCACCCCAACTCCACAGCCCTTTCCGCCCCCACCACACCCACCCCCACCCCAACAACCCCACCACCCCACCCCCTGTTGGTGTGTTTTGTTTTTGTGTTTGTGTTTCTTTCTTTTTTTTTCTAACCAACTACCCAACAAACACATGTTTTCTTTTTTTCCCTTTTCCATTTTGGCTTTTGCCTTTTTTTGTTTGTGTGCTGATGGTGCGTTTGGTGTGACTAAAAAAAGGCGTTTCCTTTTTTCCACACTCCCCCCCCAAACCCAAACACCACCAACCCAAACAAATAACAGAAAAAAACACACCCCCCACAGCCAAACACCACCCCCCAAAAACCCTCACCGGCCACCACTACAGTATTTTTTTTTTTTTTTTTTTTTTTTTTTTTTTTTTTTCTTTTTTTTCCCCCTCTCTCCCCCACCAGATCTGTTTTTTTTTTTTTTTTTTTTTTTTCCCCTTTCCTTCCCCGCGGAGAGAAACACTCACACACATGCACACTATACTGTATTGAACCTCTATTCAATGCTGTAACATGTGTGTGTGTAGGATGAAATACTGAAGCTGCTGTCAGAGGAAAACATCGGACTTCAACACGTTTCTTTCTCATGAGTGATGCAGCACAGGAGCTCAGCGTGGTGAAAACGGCAATGTAAAGGAAAGCGACACACACGTGAACAGCCTCTGAAAATCTTATCAAGTATGAGATTATTTTGACTTGCGTGGCTGTGTGTGTGTGTGTGTGTGTAGGGGAAGAAGGTGGTACCGTGTCACTTTGAATGGCATCAGACTGCTAGTCATGTGACTATCTCCATCTATGCTAAACACGCCAACCCAGAGCTGTGTTCAGTACAGGCCAACAGCACCAAGGTGAGTTTGTGTATAGTGTGTGTGTGCGCGTGACGTGTTGACACTACATTCTTCCTGTGTGTGTGATATTGTACAAATGACTGTTTGCCCTTACTTGTTTCTATTAAACCGGTGTGTGTGTGTGTGTGTGTGTGTGTGTTCTCCATGGTAGGTGTGTATCAGAGTGATCTTTGAGGGAGAGAAGGAGTTTGAACAGAATATCAGTCTCTGGGGAGGTGAGTGTACCAATACTTAGCACTAATGAACATGAAACCTTGACCAATCAGAGCACAGAGAAAATGTGGACCAATCACAACACAGAGAAAGGTCAATGCAGATCGATCTGAATGCAAAGAAAGGGAAACAATGACCACTGCTTAACATGTTTCAGTGAGAAGGTAAAAGTGAGGTCACTGTTCTGTTGTGTCCCGGCAGGTCATTGATGTCAGCGAGAGTGCCACGAACATGATGGCTGCCAAAATCCAGATAGTCATGACGAAGCGGAGCCAATGTTGTGGCCGGTCAAAGCTACCACCCCTCCTCTATCAACCAATGAGAAGATAGTAAATGAGTGTGTGTGGAGAAAAAAAGGACTGAAAGTGTACCGGCTGTTAGAGAGCTAGCTCAGAACAACACACGCTGTATTTCTGTACTGTACACAAACACTCCACATGCACTTTTTGGCACTTTGACACTTGGTTTCAGCTGTCTCACTTCTTGTTTGTGTTCGATTTATTCACCACGTATCAGTTTTCACACTAGACTTTGGCTCCGTCTCATTTGCCCTTCGAGACGGTCTTTGTTCCTTAAAGGATGCTAGATGGGTACAGGAATGTGACAACTGTGTCCTAAGTCATTGTTGTGTGTTTTGCTAATTGTTCAAGATGGCTTTCAATATTCATAGTCACATTACAGAAGCATGATGGGTAATATATTATGGTATTATGTTAATGAGTAGTGAGCTGATTGGATAGTCAACATTAAGATGTTCGAGGCATTCCTGCACCTTTTACAGATAATAAGAATGTCTAATAATAAAAATTAAATGAAAAAGGCCTGATTGTTAACCTTGCTGCCTTTCCCTGTGTCCTCGCTGACTCTCCCTTGGGCACTTTGAAAGAAATCCCAGAATGCACTGCTTAGGTTTTTTGTCCAATTAACGTACTTGATGGTAGAGAACACCCATAAACGATGAACACTGTGAGAGTCAAGCATAAGTCTAACGCACCTCCTGATTTTGCTCTTTGGGCCAACAAGAGGCTTATAAATTTTTAGGTAATGATTTTACCTAATGTTGCTTTGCATGATATTTTATTCGCGGGTTTGCGATCAGCTAATGAACTTGATCGTAGCTCCGCCATCGTCACTCTAAAGACCGCCACGTGGCCACTTGTGGTCAGTCATGTCTGTGGTCTAACAGATCGAGTGAGGAGTCTCAATGCTTATTTCTAGATCATTTCCTCAGCTCACTATAACACAAGCTTTTTAACCAACTAAAAACGAACGCGAACAAGTCTATGACTGTGACCTCATTAAATATGCAAGGTTCTATGAATGTACCGACGTAGGATTTGGAAAGCAGTGAAGCTGGGAATTACTTCGTATTGGCTGAAATTCTTTGTCCAAATTTCTGATCGGGTTAAAGCAAAAGTAAAAAGCTCTTACTTAATAAATGATGACCCTGAACTACATGTTTAAAGATTGCAGACTCCTTATTGGCTATGTCGCTGCACACACACACACACACACACACACACACACACACACACACACACACACACAATAAACATGTAAGTGTTTACATAAGTGGTAAGAGTGAGTGTTTGATGTTAACTGGAAATGTGTGTGTACCTGGCTCCTGTGCTCCTCTGATTTGGCCAATCACATTGTAGATCCGGGTCACCTGATTGTAGCTGTGCACATTCAGGCGCACTTTACTGAAACGAAACACGGCGTTAGCAGCGCTGCGGTGAGGGAAGAGGAAGCGAGCTGTAGTATTTGGGACAGAGCTGTGCCATCGCCTCACTTTAGTGCGAAGTCACCGATGAATCCAGGTCCCGTACGATACGCACGTTCAGAGCTCCTTTACAGTCAGGGGCAGAGATGCTCCGCCCATATTCCTACAGGAAGCGAGGAAGTGACATCACAACTTAGCTGTACAGCAGATTCATTGGTATTAAAAATCACACACACGCTCACGTCATTGTGGATCATGTTCTGCATAAAATCTGACTCACTTCGCCGAGATGACAGCATCACTGTAGCCAATAGGATATACTGGAATTTGGGAACCCCCACCCCCTTATCTAGACTGAATCTGTAAGTGTATTCTACGGAGAGGAAAAAAAAACTTTAATATTTACAAGATAAATCCAGAACATACCTTAAATATGTAATGTAATAATAATGAAGGCATTTTTTTGAAGTGTGGAGAATAAGTTAGTGCACCTTTAGCCGGGTAGCCGGGAGTTAAAGGGTAAATGTAAATGTGCTTTTTAACACACACACACTAATGGTAGCAGAGCTGCCATTCAAGGCACTAGCTTGCCATCGGGAGCAACTTGGGGTTCAGTGTTTTGCCCAAGGACACTTGGCATGTGGAGTCACCCGGGCCATGAATCAAACCACCAACCCTACGATTAGTGGACACCACTCTACCACCTGCGCCACAGCTGCCACAAATATTCCTGAAGATTTTACTTTTGTTTCCTTCACTGGTCCTCTCAGAGAGATTTGGAAGGTTAAACAAGCAGGTATTACAGCACCCAAACAGGGTCTTGAACCCTGGCCCCACAGATTAAAAGTCTGATGCTCTACCGACTGAGCTATCTGGGCTCTACAAAGGGTCTCTGGCCCTGTTCAGATTCAGGACATTGCCCCGTTGTGCACCGCCTCCCGGCAGGTTCCATCCTTCAGGATGCAGTAATCCGCACAGTGTAATCCGCTGGGTCCGAGGTACAACACACGATGCCTTAGGTAAAAAAGCCATGTTAGCTGGTGCCAAACACCACACACACACACCTTACTGATTGCTACATGCCCACAAGAGATGAAGTACAACGGTGAAGCAACATGCTAGCGTGAGTGTAGGCTAATCTTGCAACCTAGTATAGCCAGGTAAAGTTTGTAGAGAAACTGACTAGCTAATTTAGCAAAAAGATAGATCTTTGACAAATGCTGGATAACAAGCACAAGTGAACATTGATGACTTGGGCATTTTAAGGTGAGGAAAATAAACTTAAAAAGGTGCGATAGATAAGATTTTTTCAAGAATTAGATCCCTGATAGTTTGAACATTTTAATTATTGGGTTTTTTACTCCTTGAGACCACGCCAATTCAAGTCTATGTTCATAAAAGCTCCCCCCCCAGGATCCACAGTGAGAGACAAGGCCCATCCAATCACAAACAAGCGTCGTTTAGAACACGTTAGAACCTAATGTATGCTAACTGCGGCTGTATGCTAGTTGAGACAGCAGGGGGCTGAGGCATATAGCTAGCTCACTTGTGTGAACAGCATGCAGGCGTGTTAGCGAACTGCGGCGAGCCGAAGCAGACATATAAAATAAATATCCAGTGAGTGTCGGTTCTGCAGGTTGAAAACACCGTTGCTGAGCAAGATCAGAGGAGAATGAACGGACTGGTCGGAGCTGACAGGAAGACTGGCTCAAATATGTACTCTTTACAAGCGGGGTGAGCAGAAAAGCATCTCTGAATGCACAGCACATCAAACCTTGAGGCAGATCAGCTACAACAGCACGAGACACATCAAGTTCCGCTTCTGTCAGTCGAGAACTGGAACCTGAAGCTAAACTAGAAAGCTGAAGATCATCTGAAATTTGATGTGAACATTACGTGAAGTTCTTGTACCATACATTGTGCATTTGTCACCCTGAGAAGATATAAAGAAGACACTTTGAGAGGAACCGGACTCAGAATGGAATCATCTGGGTGACAGATAGTGATCTACAGTTTGAGGAGTCCTGGGATGAGCACAGGATGGTCTGGATGATCGCAGCAGCAGTTCTTTGGTACAAATCTACAGTATCCGAGTGAGACTGGTTTTGGGATATCCAGTTGTTTTCCCATTCGCAATGATCCTCCCAGGATGTTGATTTTATCATTCTGTTTTCAGTCCTCGGGTCTCAAGGCCCCTGTGTGTGTGTATAAAGTAAATCTGGAGGCTGTTACTTGCAGAAGGGTGTAAGGTTTGTAACAGATCCTTAGAGTTTCTGCTCAGCACCTGTTAAAGCGGGAAAGCCACGAACTGCGTCGCGATCCAGTCCTGCTGAAGGGTTTCAATCTTTCGGGAGGAATCCCGATTGGTCTGTAGAGCGCTGACTAAAATAGATCAATAAAAACATCTACAATCTACAATCCGTTATTGTACTCTGACTGTAAATCTATTCAAAAATACTAGTCATGAGAAATCAAGTCAAATTTGGGGGTTTTCTCGTTACAATGTTCCAAAGATTAGGGGTGATGTAAGAAAAGGAAGAATGAACAGTAAATAAAAATAAAAGGTTGAGTGTGAAAGAAGACACTTTTACTGCATGCTTGTGCTTTTATATTTTATATTTTAAATAAGTTTAATGTTCTTGTAATCACAGTATTGTAGTTATGTCTCTTTGAAAATAGATAAGAGTTGAGATAAGATTTTAAATCATTTAAATAATAAAATAATACATAAATATAAAAATTGTGACTACAATGCCAAATATATCATAAAATTTCCTCAGAAGCAATATACAGCCCCCCCAACCCCCCAACCCCACAACCATTATAAAAATTGAGTGAAAAAATGATTGTAGAAAATAAATGTTACACTTAGTAACTGACAATATTCGCTCATACTGTATTAAACTATTCTTCTTTGTTTAGGGCTTTGCAAACTTTAGAAATTTCAATTCTATTGTCTCTCCTAAGGACAAAAAATGGTCATTGTTGGAAAAAATAAATAAATAAATAAACCGCTTATTCCTGCTTCAGAGTTGCGGGGAACCTGGAGCCTATCCCAGGAAGCATCGGGCACAAGGCGGGGTACACCCTGGACAGGGTGCCAGTCCATCGCAGGGCACAATCACATATATATTCACACACTACGGACAATTTACCAAGGAGAGAGGACCGCGTACAGGGGAAACCCCCGCAAACACGGGAGAACATGCAAACTCACGCACACATGGCCCGGTAAATCGTACCCGGACCCTGGAGGTGTGAGGCGAGCTGATGCTAACCACTAAGCCTTTATATATATATATATATATACATACATATATACATATACATACATATATACATATACATACATATATACATATATACATATATATACATATACATATATATACATATATATACACACATATATATATATATATATATATATACATATATATATATATATATACACATATATATATATATATATATATATATATATATATATATATATATATATATATATATATATATATATATATATTCTATTTTCTCTCCTTCTCTCAAAAATGGTCATTGTTGAAAAAAATGTAAAAAAACATAAATAAAATTTATATATATATATATATATATATATATATATATATATATATATATATATATATATATATATATATATATATATATATATATATATATATATATATATATATATATATATATATTACCTTTAATCATGAATTTTGCTAAGTATCCAGATATTTCAGCATGAATGAGGTGCAGACTTCAGACAGTTGTACAACGTTCAACAGGACGTTCAATAAGCTCGTACAGTGAAACAGAAATGGTGAAAGAAGAAGACAAAAGGAAGGTTTTGTAATGACTGTCTCAGTGTCCTGAGTCGAAAGGGAAGTCCACGTGCACAAGCTAAGAAAATAAAAGGAGTTTAAATATGCCCTTCGTTGGAGAGTACATCAAGGTCGTTGCCATGTTGCAAGTGTCTCTAACATTGTTAGACATTTACAGTTAGAGACGAGTGCTGAGAGTCTCTCCTGAGAAGGCGTCTAGAAAAATATTCATTGACATTAATTATATTTAAAATATATATTTTTAAATACTCTCAGGGTCTTAAAAAAAGTTTCAATTCAAAACTTCAAAACAGACATGTTAGCTTTTTCTCTTTTCATTATATTGAGTGATATCCCAAAAGCAATAAATTAATAATAGCAAGAAATTCTACTCTTTTTCTTCCATCATCTTCCATCATATTCCATCATCACATCTTATCATACCAAGTACAGCAGGATTTCGTCTAATTTTCAGTTATTTGAATACATTTCATGTTTAGACATTTAGATTTACACTATATCACCAAATGTAAGTGTTGCTGAACATGCCATTCAGATTTATTCCCCTTTTTGCTGTTGTAATCGCTCCCTCTCTCTTCCAAGAAGGCTTCGCCGCTAATTTTTGGGAGTGGCCGTGGGGAGTTTTGTGGTGGGTAAGCATTAGTGAGGTTGAGATGAGGTGCTGATGTTGGGATGGGGAAGGCTCCGGTTCCAGTTCATCCCAAAGGTGATGAGTGTGTAGAGTTGAGGTCAGGGGATCTGTGCAGGACACTTCGGGATTTTCTACCTTCTTCCAACCTTCACACACCACGTCTTCATGGAGCTTTCAGTTCCAGTGAAGGGAAAATGTAATGCTACAGCACACAAAGACAAGAAGCACATACAGGTGTGATGGTCAGGTGTCCACATACTTTTGGCCATAGAGTGTATGTCTTCTCAAACAGAACAGATGGTCAAATGTTAAAGGTAAAGCTATTATTATTATTATTATCAACATGAATCTTAACAAATTATTCATGAGTTCTTTGACTTTTAGAAGTGGAAGGCCGATGTATCTCGAACTAACATTTCGAGATATAAAGTCTAACAAAAGTAACATAAACTATATTTCTGTGTGTTTTGTTTCTTTGTTTTGTTGTTGATGATTTTAAAGTATCTTTTGTAAATATATAAATAAATAAATGTCTGTAAGGGCACATGTATGCAAACTCAAGGCCCGGGCCCAGATGTAGCCCAACGCGCCATTTTATGGCGGCGAGTGCTTAATTGGTCTTTAAAAAGTTTGTCTTAAAATTGGTCTATGTTGCTTTAAGTCGTGCATTGAGCGCTGAACTACATTTCCCACAACGCATGGCGATTATGTTACCCGCGAGTGACGTCATCCCGCCACTAGATCGCAGTGTCCACATCAGTGTTTAATTAATGCGACAAATTGAGATTGAGGGGCAGATTGAGAAATATCCACAAAAGATCCCAAAATGTCAAGGAAGCAAAAGATTGGTGCAGATGGAAGGCTGTTTCAAAGCGAAGATGGGAAAATATGTTTGGTGCTTCAAGGGAGAAAACCGGTATGTTTTGTGTGTTATTGTCACGTATCTAGGACCCGGACTCCATTTCCCATCAGCCACTGCGCACTCCACACGACACATGCGCTACCTCATGCACCTGATTCATGTTTCTGTTAATGAGCACTCATGTGTATTTATAGTCCTTGTCTGCACTTTCTCCTTGTCTTTCGTTGTCTTAGACCCACGTTGTTTATGTCAGTGTCTTTGTTTCATGCCACAGAGTTTTTGCCAAGTGTCTTGTTTTGTAGTCTGTTTGTTTGTTATTAAATCTCACGATTGCTTCTGCCTCAACCTTCCAACCTCCCGAACCGTGACAGAACGAAAGACCGCGAATTAGAAGCAGCAGATTTAATTATTTTTTGGTCATGATGGATGCCTGGCACAACAACTACAGCGAGGTGGTATCTCCGGCTCACGGAGCAGGGAAGAAGGTCGAGGACACTGATGGCTCAGACCAGCCCGAGTCTCAACTTACCATCGCGGTACAGCCGCATGCACCACTCCACACCCGGAGTTCGTGGTAGAATATGCCAAGCTACACGGGTTGGAGTGGATGGTTCAAGATGAGACTGAATCCCACCCTCCCTCCCCTCTTCTGGATATCGCTCTGCCGTCCCGTTCAGCTGAGGTCATCACGCAGCCGTCCCGTTCAGCTGAGGTCGTCACACGCAGCGTCCGTTCAGCTGGGGTCGTAACAGCGCTGCCTGTTCCGGCTGTGGGACGCCGCTCAGCATCCCTGCTTTCGGCTGTGGACGTCGCTCAGCATCCCTGCTCAGCTGTGGGCGTCGCTCTGCCTTCCTGCTTTCGACTGTGGACGTCGCTCTGCCTTTCTGCTTGGCTGTGGTCGTCGCTCTGCCTTCCTGCTCGGCTGTGGTGCGTGCTCTGCCTTCCTGCTCGGCCGAGGATGTCACTCTGCCTCCATGCTCCGCCCGAAAGCGTACGCTCCCGCCCTTTAGCGGGCTCAGTGTGTCGCTCCCCTTCCTGCTTCACGGAGGACGCCGTTCCCCCCTCATGCTCGCCAGGACGCCCGTTTCCCCCCTCATGCTCCTTGGAGGCCCGTTTCCCCCTCATGCTCCTTGGAGGACGCCGTTTCCCCCTTCATGCTCCTTGGAGGACGACGTTCCACCCTCATGCTCCTCGGAGGCCCGTTCCCCTCCACTCTCCTTGGAGGACCGCGTTCCCCCCCTCATGCTCCTTGGAGGACGCCGTTCCCCCCCTCATGCTCCCTTGGAGGCGTCGTTCCCCCCCTCATGCTCCTTGGAGAGCCGTCGTTTCCTCCCTCCCATATAGGGGCCTGCGGAGAACCTCGCTCCTCTCCCTGGCCTCACGGAGAACCCCGGACTCCATTTCCCATCAGCCACTGCACTACACCACATGACCACATGCGCTACCTCATGCACCTGATTCATGTTTCTGTTAATGAGCACTCATGTGTATTTTATAGTCCTTTGTCTACACTTTCTCCTTGTCTTTCGTTGTCTTAGACCCACGTTGTTTATGTCAGTGTCTTTGTTTCATGCCACAGAGTTTTTGCCAAGTGTCTTGTTTTGTTGTCTGTTTGTTTGTTATTAAATCTCGCGATTTGCTTTTCCTCAACCTTCCAACCTCACGAACCGTGACCACAGAGGCGAAAGACCGCAAATTAGAAGCAGCAGATTTAATTAATTTTTTGGTCATGATGGATGCCTGGCACAACAACTACGGGGAGTGTTATCTCCGGCTCACAGACGGGGAAGAAGGTCGAGGGCACTGATGGTGCTCAGACCCGCTGCAGTCTCAACTTACCATCGCGGTGCAGCGCGATGCACCACTCCACACCCGGGTTCGTGGTAGAATATGCTTAAGCTATACGGGTTGGAGTGGATGCTCGAAATGAGACCGAATCCCGCCTCCCTCCCCTCTTCTGGATATCGCTCTGCCGTCCCGTTCAGCTAGGGTCATCACGCGAGCCGTCCCGTTCAGCTGAGGTCGTCACGCACCCGTCCCGTTCAGCTGAGGTGGTCGCGCAGCCTTCCTGCTTCGGCTGTGGACGCCGCTCAGCATCCTGCTCGGCTGTGGGGCGTCGCTCAGCATCCCTGCTCAGCTGTGGACGTCGCTCTGCCTTCCTGCTTTCGGCTATGGGGCGTCGCTCCGCCTTCCTGCTCGGCTGTGTGCGTCCGCTCGCCTTCCTGCTTCGACTGTGGAGCGTGGGTCTGCCTTCCTGCTGGTGGCGGTGGTGCTTCCGCCTTCCTGCTTCGGCTGTGGTCATCGCTCTGCCTTCCTGCTTAGCCAAGGATGTCACTCTGCCTCCATGCTCCGCCGAAGACGTCGCTCCCTTAGCCGCGCGGCTCAGTGTGTCCCACGCTCCCGCTTCAAGGGCCGCGGGGCCGTTCCCCCTGCGCGCCATTGGAGGACGCGTTCCCCCCTCATGCTCCTTGGGACGCCCGTTCCCCCCTCATGCTCGCCCAGGCGCCTTGGAGCGCCCCCCTCCTTGCTCCCCGGGACGCCATTCCCCCCCTCATGCTCCTTGGAGACGCCGTTCCCCCCCTCATGCTCCTTGGAGGACGCCCGTTTCCCCCCTCATGCTCCTTGGAGGATGCCGTTCCTCCCCCCTCATGCTCCTTGGAGGGGCGCCGTTCCCCCCCTCATGCTCCTTGGAAGCGTGGTTCCCCCCCTCATGCTCCTTGGAGGCAGGTCGTTCCTCCCTTAGGCCTCGCGGAGAACCTCGCTCCTCTCCCTGGCCTCCAGGAGAACCCGGACTCCATTTCCCATCAGCCACTGCACTACACCACATGACCACATGCTGCTACCTCATGCACCTGATTCATGTTTCTGTTAATGAGCACTCATGTGTATTTATAGTCCTTGTCTACACTTTCTCCTTGTCTTTTGCGTTGTCTTAGACCCACGTTGTTTATGTCAGTGTCTTTGTTTCATGCCACAGAGTTTTGCCAAGTGTCTTGTTTTGTAGTCTGTTTGTTTGTTATTAAATCTACGATTGCTTCTGCCTCAACCTTCAACCTCCCGAACCGTGACAGAACGAAAGACCGCGAATTAGAAGCAGCAGATTTAATTATTTTTTGGTCATGATGGATGCCTGGCACAACAACTTCCGCGCTGGTATCTCCGGCCCACGGAACGGGGAGAAGGAGTAGAGGCACTGATGGCTCAGACCAGCCGCAGTCTCAACTTACCATCGGGGCGGCACCGCGCTGCACCACTCCACACCGGAGTTCTTGGTAGAATATGCCAAGCTACGGGTTGGAGTGGATGCTTCGAATGAGACCGAATCCCGCCCTCCCTCCTCTTCGGATGCTCGCTCTGCCCGTCCCGTTCAGCTAGAGTCATCCGCGCCCGTCCCGTTCAGCTGAGGTCGTCACGCAGCCGTCCCGCTTCAGCTGAGTCGTCGGCGCAGCCTTCCTGCTTTCGGCTGTGGACGCGCTCCAGCATCCCTGCTTTCGGCTGTGGGCGTACGCTCAGCATCTCTACTCAAGCTGTGGACGTCGCTCTGCCTTCCTGCTCGGCTGTGGACGTCGCTCTGCCTTCCTGCTTGGCTGTGGTCCGTCGCTCTGCCTTCCTGCTCGACTGTGGACGTCGCTCTGCCTTCCTGCTTGGCTGTGGTTGTCGCTCTGCCTTCCTGCTCGGCTGTGGTCATCCGCTCTGCCTTCCTGCTTGGCCAAGGATGTCACTCTACCTCCATGCTCCGCCGAAGGCGTCGCTCCCGCTTGGCCGGCGCAGTGTCGTGCGCTCCCCCCCTTCCTGCTTCCACGGAGGAACGCGTTTCCCCCCTCATGCTCCTTGGAGGACGCCGTTCCCCCCCTCATGCTCCTTGGAGGACGCCGTTCCCCCCCTCATGCTCCTTGGAGGGCCGTTCCCCCCCTCATGCTCCTTGGAGGCGCCATTCCCCCCTCATGCTCCTTGGAGGACGCGTTCCCCCCCTCATGCTCCTTGGAGGACGCCGTTTCCCCCCTCATGCTCCTTGGAGGATGCCGGTTCCCCCCCTCATGCTCCTTGGAGGACGCCGTTCCCCCCTCATGCTCCTTGGAGGCGTGCGTTCCCCCCCTCATGCTCCTTGGAGAGCGTCGTTCCTCCCTTAGGCCTCGCGGAGAACCTGCGCTCCTCTCCCTGGCCTCCTTGCGGAGGAACCCCGGACTCCATTTCCCATCAGCCACTGCACTACACCACATGACCACATGCGCTACCTCATGCACCTGATTCATGTTTCTGTTAATGAGCACTCATGTGTATTTATAGTCCTTGTCTACACTTTCTCCTTGTCTTTCGTTGTCTTAGACCCACGTTGTTTATGTCAGTGTCTTTGTTTCATGCCACAGAGTTTTTGCCAAGTGTCTTGTTTTGTAGTCTGTTTGTTTGTTATTAAATCTGCGATTGCTTCTGCCTCAACCTTCCAACCTCCCGAACCGTGACAGAACGAAAGACCGCGAATTAGAAGCAGCAGATTTAATTATTTTTTTTGGTCATGATGGATGCCTGGCACAACAACTACGCGGAGTGGTATCTCCGGCTCACGGAGCAGGGAAGAAGGTCGAGGGCACTGATGGCTCAGACCAGCCGCAGTCTCAACTTACCATCGCGGTACAGCGCATGCACCACTCCACACCGGAGTTACGTGGTAGAATATGCCAAGCTACACGGGTTGGAGTGGATGCTCGAGATGAGACCGAATCCGCCCTCCCTCCCTCTTCTGGATATCGCTCTGCCGCGTCCCGTTCAGCTGAGGTCATCACGCGGCCGTCCCGTTCAGCTGGGGTAGGTCGCGCAGCCGTCCCGTTCAGCTGAGGTGGTGCCGCGCAGCCTTCCTGCTCGGCTGTGGACGCCGCTCAGCATCCCTGCTTCGGCTGTGGACGTCGCTCAGCATCCCTGCTCAGCTGTGGACGTCGCTCTGCCTTCCTGCTCGGCTGTGGACGTCGCTCTGCCTTCCTGCTTGGCTGTGGTCGTCGCTCTGCCTTCCTGCCCGGCTGTGGTCGGTGCTCTGCCTTCCTGCTTCGGCTGCGGTGCGTCTCCGGCCTTCCTGCTCGGCTGCGGTGCGTCTCTCTGCCATCCTGCTCGGCGCGGGGCGTCACTCTGCCTCCATGCTCCGCCCAAGACGTCGCTCCCTTACGCGCGCGCTCAGTGTGTCGCTCCCCTTCCTGCTCCCACGGAGGACGCGTTCCCCCCTCATGCTCCTTGGGGCGCACGTTCCCCCCCTCATGCTCCTTGGAGGACGCCGTTCCCCCCTCATGCTCCTTGGAGGACGCCGTTCCCCCCTCATGCTCCTTGGAGGACGCCGTTCCCCCCTCATGCTCCTTGGAGAGCGTCGTTCCCCCCTCATGCTCCTTGGAGAGCGTCGTTCCTCCCTTAGGCCTCGCGGAGAACCTCGCTCCTCTCCCTGGCCTCGCGGAGAACCCCGGACTCCATTTCCCATCAGCCACTGCACTACACCACATGACCACATGCGCTACCTCATGCACCTGATTCATGTTTCTGTTAATGAGCACTCATGTGTATTTATAGTCCTTGTCTACACTTTCTCCTTGTCTTTCGTTGTCTTAGACAACAAAAGCCACCACCAAAAAATATGCGGCAGTGAAAACTAACTTTATTGTGGCAAAAGAAATCGCCCCGCTTCAAAGTCTTTTTCAGAGGGTGCCTTTTTGAAGCAGTGCATGCTGAAGGTGTGTGAGCAGGTGTGTGAGCAGGTGTGTGAGCAGGTGTGTGAGCAGGTGTGCCCCGACCAGATACAGACTTTTCAAAATGTCAGTTTGTCAAGAAACATCATCGCGGACCGAGTCAAGGAGCTAGCAGAAAACCTGTCAACACAGCTGGCCGAAGAGTCACGCAGTTACACAGCTTTTTCATTAGCTGTTGATGAAAGCTACGGACACTACACTGCTATCCATTTTTATTAGAGGCGTGAAGTCGGACCTCTCTGTCACCGAGGAGCTCTTGGATGTAGCTGCCATGCATGGGACCACAACGGGATGGGATATTTATGAAGCCGGTGGGAAGTCCATAAGTAAAACTGGATTGCCCTGGGAAAAATTGGTGGGATTAACTACAGGTGGTGCAGCGGCAATGTGTGGAGGAAAAACGGGCTTGGTTGGATTAAGGAAGGAGAAAATGAAAAACAGTAACTATCAACGCCTCTGATAGCTTATCATTGTATTATACACGCAAAAGCTTTGTGTGGGAAGGTGCTGGGGATGGACAATAAGTAGTTATATCATACACTTTCTGTCAAAGTGATGATTTATGACCCTCTGTGCTGGTAATTTATGACCCCCTGTCCGTCCCTGATTGACAGGTTCGTCGGAGGGTGGTGAGGGGGTGAGGGGTACCCTTATCGGTCGTATCAGCTAATCAATCTGGCTCCTTTGTGTCTGGACATTGGGGAGAGGGGTGTGTGGGGGAATAGCCCCCTTCCAGCAAAACGGGGGTTTATGTTAATGAGTTTGTTTTTGGCGGGATGAAATACGTCTGAAAATAAATAAATGTTTTTTAATATGGGGATATGCTTGTGTTACTGTGTGACTTTATTTGCGTTTGTGTAAGGACAATGTTAGAAAGCATGATGGAATATGTGTACATATAGGATTAGAATATTTATTTTGTGAAAATGATGAAAACAAATGTTGATTAAGTTTTTTAAGGATCCCTGCTTACCATTGAATAAAAAGTTTAGAGGTTAAAGCAAAGTTTAAAAAGAATGTGTTTAAAAAGAATAGCGGCGTATCACACGAATTCTAAACAAAAGATCCTTACGAGGAAAAAATATTAAAAGATCTGTTAAAAAAATCCGTAACCAGGCTTCAAAAACACATAAAACTTTAGCTGTAAAAAATGGTGAAAAGAGCGTTTAAAAGAATAAGCGCATTATCTACGACTTCTAAACAAAGATCCTTACGAGGAAAAAAGTATTAAAAGATCTGTTTAAAAAGAATCCGCATTACCAGGTATCCAAAAACACATAAAACTTTAGGCTGTAAAAAATGGTGAAAAGAGCAGTTTAAAAAGAATAGCGCGTATCACATGACTTCTAAACAAAGATCCTTACGAGGAAAAAATGTTAAAGTGTCGTCTAAAAGAATCTCCGTAATGTTTAAACTAGGAGCTAAGTATTTTCCAGAGATGTATTCCATTCGATGTGGAAAAGCCGTATGAAGTTGAAACGAAACCCAACCTCTCACTCGCTAAACCCCGCCCACACATACGTGTATTCAGACACTCCTCTCTCTCGCTCTCTCTCTCTCTCTCTCTCTCTCTCTCTCTCTAAACACGCCCACACACTGGGGGTCTCAACATGGCCAGTACTTTCTGTCAACTGTCAATCACGGTGGAAGAAGTAGATGTCAATCACGGTCTTCTCGGACCTGACGTTTCTCTAGGCCTGGTTAATTTATGATCCTTTGTTTCTTCCTGACCAAGAGTTTTTTTTTTTTTTTTTTATGACCAGGGGGGTCGTGGTGTGTTCCTATCAGTTTGTTTATGATAACGAGTGTCTGTGGGTGTGTTGATGGTTTTAAATACCGTGTTAAGCCATTGTGGTTAAACACAGAAGACAGTCTGCATCTAACTGCTATGATGGCTACACCGCGAACACCCAATATCTCTAGAAGATGGTCCTGCATCATTCCTATAAGAGTGTCTGATGAAAAGCCTGAGGATTTAACATTTGCTCCAAGAAAAAAACAACAATATAGTAATTTGTCAAAAATTCTTGCGTGGGGATGACGTTGTGAAGGAACTGTTGTTTAAACCTGAGCGAAGGCGTTACCAACTCAGAGAACCTCTCTTAAGACCGCCCTCATGCTGCGACGATTAAAAGGGGTGACATGTGTCACAGGCAAACACATATTACGAAGATGTCTCAAGAATCTACATACGAGTGCTACAGCAACACCCGGAGACAGCTCCGGCTCTGCCTGATGACACGCGACAACGCTAGATTCCCCACCACAAACATACGACAACAGGTGGTTGGATAACTTCTGCAAAGAGGTAGGATATCACAACCTAAGTTTCCTAACAACACCATACGGCATCAGTGGCTCTTTAACCGGCGCCTCGGCCTACATCGGCGTTGATGACACAGAGCGGCTGTATTCGATCTGGCCGCTTTCAAGATTATAAAAGCAACAGTCGTGGTCCTTCTTGAGCATATTATCAACAAAAAACTGAAAGATCTATGCCTGGGTTGCGAAGTGGATCATCCGGTCAACTTAGACACTCCTGTCTGTTCGAACCTAGCGCGTATTTCTTTGACAAATACTTTGAGGAACTATCGCGTGGCCTGCTCAAACCAGGTCTTAAACATTTCATCGCACAAGCATTGAGTCGGTTTGGTTTGCGCGGGTTAACCCTCAGAGAATTCAAGGATCGGTGGACGCCGTTCTACTACGAGTTGCGAGGCGAAGTCTACATCGTGCAGAGACTTCCACGAGGTCAGAGAGAAACTTGTGGATGTGCGACGCGAACAGATGCGTCTACGACGTGCGTGGATAGCTGGAAGGGGGTCACAACAACCGTTTGAGATGGGGAATGTATGTGGCGTGCGCGTACAGGATTAGCAAAGAGTCTGCTTAAGCGGCGTATTAGGTGTGAGATGTCCAGTCTGTTGTACAAGCGCCTTACGGACTGTGTCGGTGTGCCCGTAGGTGTAAGCGGATGTGGTGTCGACCCGATCACGTATAACAAATCTCGTGAATCAGATGAATATTGTGCGAGGTACAGTGTGTGATTGGACTTCTTTGTTTACATATGTGTATTGGCCTAAGCGAGCGATTTTGGGATCTATCACAAAAATATTAGATCTTGTGACTGACCGTGGCGAGCGTGTTAGAATTACAGACATTTTATGTTTGTGTACGTATGTGTGTGATGTGTGTGAAATTCTACTGTCGAGAAATGATCAGGCGGTTGTCTGTGAAATAATCGATGCATTTATAAGCGTATGTGGTTGACAAAAAACCCAGTGATTTGTATAAAATTCCTACAATGCCTCGATGATGTTGTGTGACAATGTTTATGATCTTTTACTGAAATAAATAACATGACGTTTAAGAAGACATGTGTTATTCTTTTGTGGTTGTTAAAGTGTCGACATGTCGGGAGGATATGAAAAAGTCTATTACACACCTTCAAATGCGGGGTCTTTTTTGGTGGTAAAAGCGTTTAAAAGACGGCGTTTTAAAAGAAACAGGGGTTCGTTTAACAGACAAACAAGTTTCCGGATTGGCTGGCGGCGAGGATGCTACGTTACACAGAACTGCTCCGTTACATTACAAAAGAAATCGCGTTTTTGTTTATGGTATTGATATGCAGTTTCAGGCAGATCTGGTCGATATGTCTGCCTATGCAAAAGCGACAACGTTCATTTTCTGTTGACGTGCATAGATATGTTTAGTAAATATGCATGGACTCGGGTTTTAAAAAATAAATCCCGTTGTCGGGGTGTCTAAAGCTTTCCAATCTATACTGGATGAGGGCAGGGTGCCGCTGTAAACTACAGACAGATAATGGGAAAGAATTTTTTAATAAACATTTTCAAAACATGACAAAAAGTACAACATACAACATTTTGCAACAGCCACCCGATTTAAAGCGTGCATGCGTCGAACGTTTTAATAGAACCTTAAAAGGTCGGATGTGGAGATATTTAACTGCTACAAACTCCAAGCGCTATATCGATATTCTTCAAGAACATCACGGATGGATACAGCGCCAGCTATCACAGAAGCATTAAGATGAGGCCTATCGGCGTGTCCAAAAAAGCGAATCCGCTGTGTATAAAAACCTTTATGGATCTAAAGACAGAGTAACCCCTAAATTTAAATATAAAGCTGGCGAGCATTGTTTAGAATTTCTAAAGTAAGAGGTCCGTTCGCAAAGGTTATAAAAGAAAACTATACACACGAGTTTTTTCCACGTGACAGAGTGTATCCGCCGAGGCGCCCGTCTATAGGTTGTGTGATTATGGCCGGAGAAGTCATCGATGGTGTTTTTTATGAAGAGGAATTACAAAAAATATTTGTGAACAAAAACAAAACATTTAAAAGTGGAGAAAATTTTTAGACAAGAAGAAACAAGGTAGAAAAACAATGGTATTGGTTAGATGGCTCGGATGGCCCTCAAAATTCACATCGTGGATTGACCAGAAGAGAATTGTCGATGTACAGACCCCATAAAACAGACGAACCTAGTAGATGTCACACACTCGTGTAAAACAATCATGACTGCGGGTGGTTTTTATGTAGCGCTTCCCTGTAATGCATCAAGAAATGTTTATCCCGGGAAAATAGTATCTCGTGTTATACAACTTCGCCTATCGAAAACTATCAATCTAAAGGAGAATGGCAAGTCGGGTTAATCGAGGTTTGAATATCCGATGTCTTGGTATACGTTTAATGAGGAGGATGCTACGTACATTTTCAACTATGGTGAAACACGCGAGAGACGACAATTCGGGTCACCGAATATAATATTGAAGGCAATATATCAAAGCGCATCTTACAGGTTAAAGCCGGATATTATGACGACGTCGTTTTTTTGATCAAGGGAGATCAACAGCGTCCCTGACACCGCGTGCTAGTCTCGGCTATGACCATGTTAAAAATAAAATTTTTCTCCAAAGGCCCTCCGAAGACGTACGCTGACATTTTATGGAAAATTGGCCAATATTTTAGGCTTAAAACCGGGGGTTGCTATTGAAACCCACGGACCATGCTCTTGAAAGATCTGGCATGACTTATGCTCCTTTTCAGACTGACATTAATGCGGGGGTTTTACAGTATGTACATTTATACCGATATCATAGAATACCAGAGCGTGGGTGACTTCTACGTACCGTTGCTGAGATGTGTACATATAGAGGGGAGACCCACAAGAACGTTAGTGTTAGATACGACACCCCACACTACGTATCGGTTAATAAATCGTCCGTCGGTGAGATAACCATACAAGTGAAAGACGATCAAAATCGAGGCGTGCGCTTCAGTTACGGGAAGGTGTGTGCCAAGCTGCATTTTAGACCTGTGAAACAATTCGTTTAAATAATAATGTCATATTTCAACAACCACCACACAGACCCTCTGCGTTATGTCCAATACTACCAGAATCAAGCGGGGAATGGGCTCCCCGGTTATGCGAGGGGCGGGGTTATGTATGGAGCGGTTTAGGTGGCATGTTTAGAGGCTCTTCAGAATGGCCATTCCTTTGCTAAAGCGGTTTTTAGCATAGCCAAACTCCACATCTTAAATCGGCTGCAAAAAACATACTAAGCGATGTTGTTAGCAATACGTTATCGCATACGTTTAATAATAACACTCAAAGACGGGTCCGGAACTAGCCGTGATGGCCGCGCAGAAGCGACTAGACCGCCAGGGGTTCGGAGGGTAGCCGCAAACGACGAAGAAAAGAAAACATAACCCCAAGAATTCGTCAGTTATAAAACGCAAGCGCAAGAAGACACCGGCGAGCTCTACAGCAAAAAGACCAAAGACCTGCGTGAAAAAACAATATTTTTAGACCATGTCTTTACTACACAACATGTCAGAAGAATGCTTGCAAAACCGAACTGGATCTATTCACAGTACCATTAACACAAACCGTTATCGAAAAAAAAAACCGCATTATATAGAAGTACCACCGTTGTCGGCAATATCAGAAACATCTCCTCTGGAGTTTTTTATAGCGGGGACTGGCGAGGATTATGTGGACCTAAACAACACCCTTGTTTTTTACGTGTCAAAATCACTACGCAGACGGCACAGACGTTGCAGACGGGGCCCCGTGGGGTGTGCTTACTACGCCGGAGCCACAATATTTTCACAAGTGGACGTGTACGGCGGGACCGTCTCATATCACAAAGTTCAACACATATCCTTATAGATGCATAATAGAGTGTCTCACCAATTATGGTAAAGGCGCTCTTGAAGCGCTGTTCTCGGCGGGTCTCTTTTACAAAAGACACTGCCGGTCACATGGACGTAGCGGATCCCGCTGGTGGTAACAGAGGTTTGACTAAGCGAGCTGCGTTTACCAACGCCAGCAACGTTGTTGAACTACTGGCCCCCATTCACAGCGACATATTCTTTCAAGAAAAACTAATGCTTAACGGTGTGGACATTAAAATTCGCATGACGAGGCGGAAAGATGAATTCTGTCTGATGAGGAGCGACGCGGTAGCCTATAAACTAAACATCGTGTTCGGCTTCACTGTTTGTGAAAAAAGTGTCTGTGTCACCAGGTGTGAGATTGGGGACGCGCGGCGCAAGCATTGCTCTCGACGCCAGCCAAATACCCCATCGACAGAGTATGTGGGAAAAACTTCTCAATTCCAGTAGGGGCACGTGTTTGTAATCAAGAAAACTTGTTCTTAGGAACTCTGCCAAAATCCATTGTTCTGGCTATGGTTGATAATGTAGCGTTTACAGAGGCGGTATGATAAAAATCCCTTCGCTTTTAAAAACTACGATCTAGAATTTCTGGCAGTTTTATCTGGACGGTACAACACCCCGCTAAACCTCTGCAGCCTGAATATGGAAGCGCGGGTCTGCGGTGGCGCGAATTTTATCAGTTAGCGCTGGCTTCTGGAAAGCATCTTAAAAATCAGCCTCTAGCTATCGATAGGGAGGATTTCCTACATGGTTATACCCTTTATGCGTTTAATCTCACGCCGGACGAAGACTGCAGTCAACACACTGTAGCCGCTTATCAAGTCTGGGAACATCAGGCTAGAAGCACGTTTTAGGACAGCCGCTACCCGAACGATCAACTTAATTGTTTTACGCCATGTTCGACAGCATCATCGAAGTGTCAAATCGCAGACAGATCCTGGTTGATTACTATTAATAGTCGTAATGGATACCATCCAGCTTACTGCTATAATGGATAAGATCTCGTGTAATACACATTTTCTCGGAGTACTCCCGTGCGACCTCCTACCAAAAACCCCCTTAAGAAAATTACCACCGATGGTAATAATCAACACGCATCCTTCAGGACTCCGGGTGAACACTGGCTAGCCATCTACATAAGCGAGGGCCGGCGTGGGTTGTTTTTTCGACAGCTTTGGTAATAAACCACATGACAAAGCGTTTTCCACAGAATATCAACAACTTTCTAATAAGCAATTCTAGAGTGATCCAACATTGCGGTACAAGTCCAAGATTTTTCGGCAGAGACCTGCGGGCAGCATTGTGTGTTTTTCTCTATCACATGGTAAAGGGGCATGATTATGACCGTGTGTTGAAGATGTATACCGACGATTTTATTAAAAATGACAAGATGGTGTTAGCGTTTATGAAAAAACTCAAACTAAAAAAAGGTAGTTGTAATGAAAATGTTTTCAAATGTATTCATTGTGTTCAGACGGGTGAAATGTTTATGTCTAACGCTAAATTTTTAAAATAAAAACAAAGAATAGAGATTTCTTCTTCTTTTGACTCTTTATTGTTATTGTTATACATACATCACACGTGGCAATACATATAATAACAAAATCACAAACAATAGAAAATTCGTAGATTAAAAACGTAACCACTGACTGGCGTCAAGAACGGGTGATTTAAATACAGGACCGTCTGAATAATTTGATTGTGCCGACGGTGTACTCGGAGGTATTTTGTGTTTTTTACGCTTCTTAGACGAGCCGGTTAAAGGCGAAGTCGATTTGGTTTTGAAAGAGTTAATTGCTTGTCTGACATAGGGGTTTGGCACCGTTGAGTATGGTATGTTTAAAGAGGCAAAAGCCTCTAGAAATTGGAGCCATCCGACAGGTCTTGGGCATCAGATATCTTTTGTGGGACGCCGTGATGCCTTTAACTAAATTGAGCATATGTGAGCCAGGAATAGTTCTACCGTTAAACACAAACTCTCCTGAATCGCCCCAAGATGTGACATCTTTCATTTTAGACATTTTATCCAAAATGTAGCGAGCGTTTTTTACACTCCTCTGCGGGATATTCTTCAAAATATCATCCACCACGTTATCTAAACCGTCATGGGGGTTTACGTCGGGTTGTGCAGATGGCTTTTCTTTTTCGGGATGCTCAGTCTGCATGGGTGTCAATGTTAATGTGCTGTTTTCACGGTCCCCTTGTCTAGCGATTGTTAAAAAGCGCTGTAAAACGCTCGTGTACAGTTTCGCTTTTTCATAACTGTCCAAGTCAGAGCGGTGCAAAATATTTCTTATAGCTATATCCAGATCGTTCTCCACAATTTGCTGAATAGATTCGCGTGTTGTCCCGGTCTTTAGTTTGTCCAACTGGTGCTGCGGGACTAAAAACAGTTTCTCTGCGTACTCCATTCCCTCTGTTATCTAGAAGCGATCAGGCTGGAGATGAAAGGAATAGCCACGCTTAAGAGCGGCAGAAGAAAGCCCCCCTGCTGGTTTATTACACGCCTCTTTCTTTTAACACCGACCGTCTTGTCCGCTACAAATTTGATGACGCTTTTCTTTTTTGAGTTTCTGGTATTGTTGATCTGTGAGAGGTATATTACCGTAGAGAACGTTAAGAGCTACTTCACACAACGTCGCCCGAGGTTCGTCTGTTGCAGTTTGTAAAATAATCCGTCTTTGTTTGGGTGCTGCTTTTAATAATATTTTTAAAAGCGGCGGTTTCTAAAGCCTGGCAGACATCTCGCTATTTTCTTTTTCTGGAGATACACCACAGGGTGTGGCGCGAGTAAATCCGTTCTGAGCCGATAGTGTTCGGGCGTTTTTGTTTTATAATCGATCATCAGATACCCAAAAGGCTTGCTGGTTGCGTCTTGATAACATTCCATAAAAAATTTTGCGTTGCCGGGATACATCTGCCTCCCCAGTACACTGACTTGATTAGCGTCTCGGGGATTTTTAAACAACATTAGATAATTTGTGTTTAAACTGATGGTCCTACTGGATTTCCCTTGGCAAAATAAATTCTGCACAATATAAATAGCACTAAGATTTCTATGATGCACGTATTGGGTGAAGACCTTCTCTACCTCGTTGCTCCCGCTGGCCTCTTTCATCAGATCATCGAGGATCAACAAATTAACCGTGTCGGCCGGAAACAGAGCATCATCATTCAGAGTCTGTGGTAATCCTTCAACAAACTTTATTTTGTACATTTTCAGCAATTCATCATACAACGGTTGCCAGCAATCATAAATATACACAATATTTTCAATTTTTTTAGAAATCAAATGTACAGCATTTTGCAACAACATTTTTACAAAATATGACTTCCCCGAGTTTGAAGGGCCGCTTATCACACATGAAAAAGGGTGTTGCAATCTGAAATCAAAACCCTCTGTGTCTCGCACACCCCTATGTCCAAAAAGATTGTCAGAAGCCATATGGGATCGTTGTGAAATCTGGGAGCAGCACGCGTTTGTTGTACACAACCTTAAACTTTTTAACAACTGACCTGTTGTGTAGGGTGAATTGTTTTTTATTACGCACAATGGTGTCTGTGTATGCCAGTATATGACGACTATTATCAGCCCCCACGACGTAGTGATCGACAAGTCCAATCAGTGTGTCTAATCTAATGGCTTTTGAATTTACAGCGTTGGCGTGACGCCTTTGGCTTTTCATGCATACCTTACACTTCGCAGTCGCGGTAGCCGTATGTTTTTGGACCGCCTGAGCAAAATTCTACAATATGATGCGCCAGCACCAACCTCGTCGGTTAAATTACCGGGATAGGGCCCCAACGGTGGATCCCAGTCACCCTCTCTAGATGTAAAGATCACACTGTCTGTGTCGCTGTACAGTAACCTGTCACCCAATTTGTCCATTAATTCGTAAAGTTCTAGGGCGAGTGAGCTGTTGTGAAAGCCCGAGAAAGATGTTGATTTCGCGAGTCTGACCCCCTTTCCCATCCGCATAACACCACTGAATTAGAGCCACCGCTGTCTGAAACGAAGGGAAAAGTGTTTAACGTCATACCCGTCCCCAAATATGTGCTGAGTAAATTGTTCCGGGTCCGAAATTAACTCTGTAACCGGCAAGTTTTTACGCATGGAGAAGCGACCCCAAAGAGAGTTCAGCAGTAGCTTGTTAATAGAACGCCGTGCTGGGTTGCTAATTATCTTATCGGCGTCCATCTTAATCCCCTCTTTCTCAAAGTAGTCTGAGATGTAGGACTCCTTGTCTCCGTCTGTCACGACGTGTGCGGGGAAACCGCTGGCCTCTTGTTTGTATTGTAAAAATGTTTTAACATAATCACAAAACAAAGTATCGACCGTTGTGGAAAATGCCACACCTCGTCCACTTTCGTCACGACATAGCCCTTTTCCACACCTTTCAACAGCTCTATGCTGACCCAACACCCTGAAATAGCTCTTTCCTCATCAGTATGACCACAAGGGTCTGTCTGATTCTGATGTTCGGCGCATGTACGACAAAGCGGAAACATAAGCTTACCACCGGTCCTTATAGGGAAGGGGGGGTGAAGCAGTTTTTCGTGGCCGGTAGTACCGTGGCCTTGACAAAACCATAATAATTTTTCAAGAGGTTCAAAATCCTTGAAGATTATTTGCGCGGATGACCCTATGGGGTAACATTTTTTTGCCTGGCAAAAGGGGTACAAGCTTGTAAAGTCGACATATCGTATTTTTTCACCATTTGTGCGCTTTGTGATACAGTTTGTATACGCGTTAGTACCGACCACCAAATAGGCGTCCCTCGGTTTAAGTCTTTCAGGATGTGTGTAAGTGGACATAAACGCCATTACAGAGACATCGGTCTTTTTAGCATCATTCCAAGTACATTCCCACATCACCTCAACCGCCGAGACCGTACGCCTTTTCCAAAATTTCGACCTTATCATCGAACTGTCTTCTGAGCAATCCGTAGGGCACTTTTGATAACGGATGTAAGTGATTTGGGTTATAACGACATTCATGACCGTGACACATGCATCCGTTGAATTCGAAGCGTATTTGACACCATCCTTTTCATAATAACCGTCGAGATGGTATTTTCCAATCACCATCTCTCCATGATTTAAAGCATGCCGAATGTTCACGCCGCGTGTTGTTTTGACATATTCAAGCCATTCGATGGAGACGGTTGAGTACGTTTTGTTCTGACTTGTGTATGCATTGTTATGGGTCAGAGCTAGGGTGTCTTTTGGTAGGTAGTGGGTTTTATACCGGCCATACAACCGCGCTGCTAATGTTGTATATCTGAACGGGTCGAGTTTGGTGCACTGTATGAATTCGTTCACGGTACTTCATGCGCACGCCTCGCGAGTAAAACGACATCGTTCTTGCCGTACATGGCGAGCTCTTTTTTAAATCAAACACCTTACCCGACACCGTGACATACCACTCATCAAACAGAGCCCTCTCTTTGTCAGACATTGTCTCATAGCCGGGAAATGCTTGTCAGGGGTATGGGCCTCACGTAGTCTTCATTTTCTATTCTATTGAACAGATGTGGAAAATGACCTTTCTCAGTACAGGTTAGATTTACGCAAGCGGATGTCCTGGACAGGCGCATAGGGATGAACAGTAACTATCGATGAACGCGTTGCTTGAATGTCTTATCATACATTAAAATGATCCGACATCCTTGCATAGTAATTTGGAGTGTTAGCCCTGCTTTTGCAAAATATTCCAATAGTATAAAATTGCCGAAACCTGAAGCGTTGTGTGGCGACCCATGTGAAGTTCTGATTTGATAATGAGGCTGTCTAAACTTTTTAACAAGTTGTTCTATACAATCTGTACCAGCCGCTGTGAACTCTTCCCCTTTAAACGTATCGCGCGCTCACGAAATTTAGCAACGTGTTTACCGTCTGTGTGTTGTGTCTCAAAATCGTAGTATATGTATTTGTCGCTAGGTGGCTCCAATTTTATCGGTTGTATGAAACATTGGTGTACTCCGTCATTAACCAACTCAGCTTTACACTGGATACAGTGTTCTGCAGGGCACCACGTGTTTTTTGGAGGCGGATCCGTTGACGTGATATCTCCTATTACATTTCTGACAGTATTTAGTGACATCACACTGAGCGTACTGTTGCCCTGTCTGTATTTGTTTATGTTCTTTATAACAGTAGGCTGATCTGCAGTACCGCAAACAATCGTGACATTGCCTCGTTTTGCCGGTGTATTTATGACAATCAGGTGCGTTACATACGTGTAAACGTATTTACACCGATGATCTCTACGGCTAGTAAAACCCTGGTAACAGTAATCGCTACGTATGGTGTACCAATGAAGGCTTTTAGGTTCTTAATCAAGAAATAATGTTCGTTGTGTAGATACAAGAACACTGTCTTATTATGAGGCGCTCGTTGGTTCGTAAAGTGTTCCAACAGACCAGAACATGTTCTGTGGAATACCACTATTTTAACATGTAACAACCGTTCAAACCGTATGATGTCATTAAACCCAATCTTTTGTTGTACCGAATACCCCGGCAGTTTTTCTGTACAGGACGCGACTAACGACTCAAGTTCGGTAATGGCGTATGCGGGTGTAGAAAATGGGCCAGACAGATCGCAAAACACAGATTGTTAGATACGTTGTTGGGGCAAAACAGGTTCATTCTGTTTCTGGAAATTACCTCGTTATGAGCTAAATCGCGTATCTTTCGATAAGCACCACCGTGTTTACCGCGAGCTATAGATACGTTCAGATCTAGACATTCATCAGCCCGAACGTCAGAATTACTTTGCATAATGTGCTCAAGTTGTTGTGTGAATATGTGCAAATGCGTAATCGTTATCAGGTGACAAGACCGCATTAACATCAGAGGGTAGACTAGGGCCTCTCAAGGTAATGTTGATTAAACCCCCATGCGCCCGCAGCAGTCTGGAAAACGACACTATTTCAGACATTAAGTCCTGTAGGAATATAGTGTAAGCTGCCAGATCTGGTGCTGTTATCACACGCATGTTTATACGCCGCCGTATCTCTAATCCGTTAAATCGGGGTCTCGGTACCACCGTATAACCACCAACAGACCCTCCTTCTCTTACGATAGATTCAATAGCGTCTTCGGATAACCCAAAACTCGGATCCGATGGATTAAACGAACGGCTGTCTGACCCCCACCCCACCTGCTGTGAATTTGAATCGTTGTCTAACGACGAATCAGAATCTCTGTCTAACAACGAGTTTGAATCGCTGTCTAACAACGAGTTTGAATCGCTGTCTAAAAACGAATTAGGCGTTGTTTCTGTTTGAGCCTCAACCATTGATCGAACGCTGTTTAATAAGTCCAAAAGAGTATCGGTGGTAGACTGCTGTCTATTCAAATCCTCCATTGTCCGAATTAAACCCTGTAATGTCTCTGTATTACAACGCTGTTCAAAATCAAACAGATCATCGTCGTGAAATCTTCTAAATTTATTTGCTGCTCCCAGATTACATGGATTTTCACCACACCTTTTTGACATTTTTAAAGATTTTTTAATTGATACAAAAGCTGGTAAAAATAAAACACACCGTAAATACAGGCTCGATCCGACAAATAAACACACACACACACACACACAACAGCACGCAGATGTATAAACGCGTAATGTACAACTCACCCGGGTTACTTGTTTTTAACAATATGTACAAGTTGTTTTAACAACGCCGTCGTCAGGTTTTGGTTGTAATTAAGGCTCTGGATTTCACGCTTCAGGCGTTTCTGGTTTGCTATGATGTGGTTATGTTCGATGGTTTGATTTTTTAATAGGTCCATAACACTTCGATGTTGAAGACGCTGATTCCTCTCTATAGTGTCCAGACGGTCGGTCAAAAGTTCTGGGTCTCTTTCACTGTCTATAACAACAGTATTCCCGCGAACAAAAGCTTCTTGGTTTGGAGGCAGGTCGTCATAAACGTCTGCTCCAGGGTCCGTGGAAAATACACATGAATCCCACGCGTCCAGCAAGTCCTGATTCCATTCCAAACAATCGTCTATAGTGTTTTGTTCAGTGGCACTTTGTTCCTTCACAACTGACTCTGTTGGAAAAACATTTGCTTAGGGTATCGTTTCGAAATAGTATGATGAAACATACTTTTTAAAAATAAATATATACACATATAACAAACATGATGCATACCGGTCAGTCGATCGTGGGGAGATCTTGATCGTTTACGTTTAGACGCATCAATCCTCTCTGTGTACCTGAGCGACTGTTTTTTCGCTTGTCCTTTCGGAGCTCGTTGGTACGCGATCTTCAGAAGACCTCGCAGCACTATTTTTGAACTCGGGTGCTTCGATCTTGTTTACAAGGTTTGACAAGCCTTGAACAGCAAAACAAACGAACACAACACATGAGAAAACATCTTAAACAGTCTTAAACATGTCATACATATAGCTATTTATCCCTTTCATACCCAAGACAGGATTTTTCCACTCTGACACGGCGGGCTTCTACCGACCCTTTGTGTAAAATAAAGTAAAATCATTATACATATACAAAATACATCATAACGTAACATCGAATACTTATAAATAATAACAACGTACGCACCGCTTGCCTTGTTCAGAAACCTGATTTCGTCTACGATGTCGGGGGATAGACACAATTTCGGCATCACCTGCAGCGTTAGATACCTGGTTTATCCACCACAATAACACCATAAATTCGTTTATAAATAAAAACATTCTTAACAATGTGTAAAATAATAATAATAACAACAATAATAATAATAAAACAAAACACTTACTGTTACGATAGAGCGGCCATCTCCTCTTTGAAGTATTCTTCAAAAATAAAATAAAAATCTTTAGCGATGAGTTAAAATGAGAATCGACGATTCACCTGAAATTTCTGACAGCGCTCTGTCAAACAAACCGAGATCTTAGAGACTTCTGCGTAACTGACCCTACTTTTTTAAACATAAGGTATACCTGTTGTAGGGGTGTGTTGTAAACAATTAACACCCCCACAGACACTCATTATCATAAACAAACTGATAGGAACACACCACGACCCCCCTGGTCATAAAAAAAAAAAAAAAACTCTTGGTCAGGAAGAAACAAAGGATCATAAATTAACCAGGCCTAGAGAAACGTCAGGTCCGAGAAGACCGTGATTGACATCTACTTCTTCCACCGTGATTGACAGTTGACAGAAAGTACTGGCCATGTTGAGACCCCCGGCAGTGTGGGCGTGTTTAGAGAGAGAGAGAGAGAGAGAGAGAGAGCGAGAGAGAGGAGTGTCTGAATACACGTATGTGTGGGCGGGTTTTAAGGCTGAGAGGTTGGGGTTCGTTTCAACTTCATACGGCTTTTCCACATCGAATGGAATACATCTCTGGAAAATACTTAGCTCCTAGTTTAAACATTACGGAGATTCTTTTAGACGACACTTTAACATTTTTTCCTCTTAGGATCTTTGTTTAGAAGTCATGTGATACGCGCTATTCTTTTTAAACTGCTCTTTTCACCATTTTTTACAGCCTAAAGTTTTATGTGTTTTTGGATACCTGGTAATGCGGATTCTTTTTAAACAGATCTTTCAATACTTTTTTCCTCGTAAGGATCTTTGTTTAGAATTCGTGTGATACGCGCTATTCTTTTTAAACACATTCTTTTTTAAACTTTGCTTTAACTCCTAAACTTTTTATTCAATGGTAAGCAGGGATCCTTAAAAACTTAATCAACATTTGTTTTCATCATTTTCACAAAATAAATATTCTTCTCCTATATGTACACATTCAAACATCATGCTTTTCTAACATTGTCTTTACACGAACGAAATAAAGTCACACAGTAACACAAGCATATCCCCATATTAAAAACATTTATTTATTTTCAGACGTATTTCATCCCGCCAAAAAAAACAAACTCATTAACATAAACCCCCCGTTTTGCTGGAAGGGGGCTATTCCCCCACACACCCCCTCTCCCCCAATGGCCAGACACAGAGGAGCCAGATTGATTAGCTGATACCACCGATAAGGGGTACCCCCTCACCCCCCTCACCACCCCTCCGACGACCTGTCAATCAGGGACGGACAGGGGGTCATAAATTACCAGCACAGAGGGTCATAAATCATCACTTTGACAGAAAGTGTATGATATAACTACTACAATATAATGACCACGGTAATGAAAACGGTGAACTTCATTCGGGCGCAAATCACCACCAGTTCCAGCTGTTCTTGCAGGAGATGGACTCGGAGCACGGAGACCTGCCCTACCATATAGAAGTCGCGGTGGCTGAGTACGAGCAAAATCCTCAAACGATTTTCTGAGTTTAGGGAAGACATTGCTGTTTTCATGCAGAGTAAAGGAAACCCCTTGTCTGAACTGTCAGATCCAAACTGGCTGTGTGATTTTGCTATCCTATGTGACATAATTGAGCATCTCGCCCAACTGAATTGTTGTTTACAGGTTTGTGTTTATGCAGACAAATGTTTACTCCTGCAAGGCTGTGTGCAGCCATTTATTTTTGTAAAATGTTACATCTATCACACATGTTCTTAGCAGTTGGTTGGTTGTATATTATTCTGACCCTCTCGAACGTGACAAAAATGTTTTAAACAAAGTCAATGTCATAACTTGTGTTTTGATCATATTTTTCTTTATTTACTTGAATAGTTTGATCGTTGATGAATGGAGTAATGTGGGTTTCTTAACCTGAAATTTTAAAGGATTGTTATTATAGTAACAGAGCAACAAGCTATGCAAATGCATATGTAACATTTGTAACTTCAATAAGTAATAAATACAGAAAGTTATTTAACAATATGTTACGGAGTAGTTAAATTTATTATACATTATATTTAGTTACATTTATACTGTTTTACAGTTACATCTGGCCCTTTGAGGGCAACCATTATGCTGATGTGGCCCTCGGTGAAAATGAGTTTGACACCCCTGCTGTAGGGGAATTCACTTCCCGCATCAGTGTGACGCGCCCACCTTGAATCTTCATTGGTTAGTTTTGTCTTGTACCAACCATTGAGATACCAGATCTGCAGTTACGTCACATTTGAAGACATCCAATCAGAGGACTCGGTCACTGTTTATAACTCCGTGTGTGTGGGCGTGTTCTGCTTTTTGCAGTAAGAAGGTGAGTTAGCGCCAGCTTCCTCTGTAGTTTTGGGGCCCGTTTCAGAAAGGAGGTTAAGTGAAAACTCTGAGTATGTTAACCCTGAAATAAGGGAAACTCTGCTTTCCCGGGTTTAACATACCTCCCTTTCTGAAACGGAAAACCCAGAGTAGGTCAAGCCCGTTTCTGAAAGAGAGGTAACTTATACTCAGAGTCAGTTACCATGGCAACTTACTCTGTGAACCTAACCTAGTTGGGAGCAGGTTTTCTTCGGTAAACCCAGAGTTTCTTTTGGTCTTCTCCCCTTTTTAAAGAGGAAGCGGTGTTTAAACACCTCATTGATTCTTTCGGTACATTCATTAATTGCGCACATTTCAGCATAAAAAGGAATGAAATGGCATGTCCTTTTATGGACGATCCTGTTGATGAAGAGGCTGTATTAATTTGTAGGGAGTTACATTTACGTCGGGATGTCACAGTGCAGCCAGCAGAGGGCGTTGTGGCACGGGGTGTCTGCCATCAGACTAACCACGTGACTCTTGTTATGGTTTTGTTTCCTGGTTTGTCACAGGTGTTGGTGTTTTGGGGTTAATGAGCACTTGGATTTAAGCGCACTGGTTACGGAGCACAGGGCTGGTTATTGATTAGATATTTTTGAGTAATGCTAGGGATTCTAGCCGTCTGGGTCACACGTATTCTGGGTTGTAGCGATTTCCTAGTTGGGCTAAGTTACGTTAGCTTCTGGTTTGTTCATGCTACATCTTTGATTTGAATTTTCATATTTTTATTTAAATAAAAGAAGTTGAACTGCACCTGCGTCCGTCTCACATCTACAACCGCCTGACACCCTGATCCTCAGCAGACCAGAGAAAGTATCCTGGCACTGGGAAAACTGACTTTCCAACAGCTGGAGAAAGGAAACCGGATCTTCTATGAGGAAGATCTGAGAGAGTGTGGCATTGATGTCAGTAAAGTGTCGGTGTACTCAGGAGTGTGTACCCAAATCTTCAGAAAGGAGTTTGGGCTTCACCTGAGGAAGGTGTTCAGCTTTGTACAGTGTTCAGGAGTTTCTGGCTACTTTATACACATTTCTCTTCTTCATCAGCAGAAATGTTACAGAACAATCAACCACTAATCTGTCTGATCTTCTCAACATGTAAAACATGTCTGTTCTCCTCATGAATGTAGTGGACAAGGCCTTACAGAGTGAGAAGGGACACCTGGACCTGTTCCTCCGCTTCCTTCTGGGTCTCTCACTGGAGTCCAATCAGACTCTCTTACAAGGGTAAATACCACAGACAGGAAGCAGCTCTCACAGCAAACAGGAAACAGTCGAGTACATCAAGGAGAAGATCATTGAGAATCCATCTCCAGAGAAATCCATCAATCTGTTCCACTGTCTGAATGAACTGAATGATCATTCTGTAGTGCAGGAACTACAGACTTACCTGAACAGAGGAGGTTACAGTCGTCTCAGGGGAACCAGACTCTCTCCTGCTCAGTGGTCAGCCCTGGTGTTTGTGTTACTGAACTCAGATCAGGAGCTGGACGAGTTTGGAAATATGACCCATCGGAGGAATGTCTTCTGAAGCTGCTGCCAGTGGTCAAAGCCTCCAGAAAAGCTGAGTATTTTAATTTATAAATGTATTATTGCATGGTTTATTTTAATGTAACACTGAACTGCACTGTTGGGATTAATGCTGGTTAATAATTACTCTAATCATCTTTAAACAAACCTCTGGTACTGTTCCAGAAGAGTTTCACTTTTTACACCAACATGTTACGCCTGCACTGAGGGCTGGGCCATATGGACAAAACCTTCTATCACCATTTATTTACTTCTCTCTAAAACTGATGAAGAAATGATCTCTACAGAATAACTACATGTATTCATCACTGCTTTTTGATCATTTTGGGAACTAAACACCAGTGAAAGGCACTTTTTCTTTTCTCCTTTTATTTGAAAGTAACATTGAACAGAACATCACAAACGAGAAGAAGAGAAATGGAACACCGTCACCATGGGGACAATATGAATACAACATGTGACAGATTATTTCCTATATCCTCTATATCGCCACTATCAATAGATATGACTGATTATTCTATTTTCTGGTGCTATGATATGTATCAGTGTATCACACCGCCCAATCTGCACTGAGGGACACACGTGAGAGTGTCGTGGAAAGCAATCTTTCCAACCCAAGTTAAACACTTCAGAGACAGAGGGTTTATAGATGCCAAAGGTCATCAAACCTTATTGAAACAACAAAGTGAGACAGTCTGCAGAAAGTCTGAATTATACACACACAAACATGTCTTATATACTTTTCTGAAGCAGTAAAATTAACCCTAGGCGGGGCATTAACCTCTTTCTAAAAACAAACCAATCTCCATCGCCTTATTGGATTATTCATATCTATATGATACCTTACATTTGTGGTGCATGCGTTGTCAGTTGAATTTTCTCAAAGGTTTTATTGGGACAAGGTCATTTTTTGCAGCACATGCACCTTGCGTTGAATTTTCTGAAAGGTTTCATCAGGACAGTATTTTTACCCTGTCCCAAAATTCCACCTTATACCTTACTGACTTTCTGGCTTTAGTCCTAGCCTAGTACACTTCATCCTGGAAGTCTGATCTGTTATTGTGACACTGGTAGTGAAGCTTAAAGGCCTTTGATTGGAAACACAGTTCTGTGAATGTCTAATTGCTAATTTATTGCCAGAGAAAAGCTGCTTTAGACAAAACACACGGTTCTTCTAACTCAGTTTACAGGACATACAGAGATACAGAAAAACACCTGATGTTCAGTAACACATAGATGTCTTCTAGATCACTACACACTTACAATAGAACTTAAATAAAACTCTTTTGTGCTTTTTCACTTTCACACAGACCTTGTTTGGTTTGGACCGATCAGACTTTCTCTTTAGATTGGATCTGGTGTGGGATTAGTTTACAGGATGAAAGAGGATTGTCCTCGAGGACGGACTTCCAGTTAGCAAAAACATCATAATAATCTCTGTGCAGATCAAGGGATATTTCCTGTTTATAACTTTAATCCCTAAAAAAAAATGTGTGAACGTTTAACATGAATGAATGAATGAATGAATAAATAAATAAAGCATTGCCATTGCACCGTGTAAGACAGATTTCCAGTTAGCAAACTGACTCATCAACTTACTCCACACACACTCTCTCTCACACACAAGCACTGTACACTGGAGATACTGAGGTACACACACTCACTCTTACTCACACACACATTCTCTCACACTCACTCTCACACACACATTCTCGCTCGTGCGCACACTCACAGACTCATTCACACATGCACACGCTCACACACACACACACACACTGGAGATTCTGAGGTACACACAGTCATTTACACTCACATACTCTCACGCACACACACACTCACTCTCACTCACACACACATTCTCACACACACACACAGACTCGTACACGCACTGTACACTGGAGATACTGAGGTTCACTGGTGCTGCTCTGGCTACTGCTCTGAGGTCAAACTCCTCATCACACCTGAGAAAACTGGATCTGCTCTCAGATCTACTGAAGGATCCACACTGTAACCTGGAGACACTACAGTGAGTTACTGACATACTGTGTTTACTGTATCATACTGAATAATGTGTGTGTGAGCGAGAGTGTGTGTGTGTGTCTATGCTGATGTTCTTCTGTCTTACAGCATTAACTATAATACACTCACCAGGACGGTGTATGACAGGAGTCTCACCTCAAACCTCTTCTCCAGGATGAAGCAGTTTTGGTTTAGAAATGAACACAGGTAACCAAATATCTGCTGTACAAAGCGACTGCACCGATCTGCCCCGGGGACGGAGACTGACGAGGCTTAAGTACACATCTGGAAATGTACAGCCAACTCATCCCAAAGCACGAGGCCGGAGCAGGCGTGTATGAGATGTGACCGTCCAATGGCAAGAGCATGGCACATTGACGTTAACTGACTGGCTTAAAGAGGAGGAGACAAGACACCCATCCCTCCCCCGATATAGACACACGAATGACACATAGTACAAACAAAAATACAACAGAGGACGTAACAATGGTCAAGTATCAAATAAAATGTAAACTTGCATTGATGAAGTTAATGTTGTCAGAAATTGTTTATAAATTACCATGGTAACACAGAGCTCCAAGGTATAAAAATATGGACTTTATCATCAACCAAACACTAACCAGTTTTAATACCTAAAAAATTTTACGTAGCAAAATTTAGCAAAGTGCTTTACAGTAAATTCTAATGTAAAATTAAACTAATGAAATGTTGTGTAGCACATGCTTATGTTTATTACATTATATGATCATATAAATAAATAAATACTCCCAAAGTCACCAGAACTGAATGTTTTTTGCTGTTAAACATTTAGAGACTGAGGTTGTGGTGACTCAGTATTTCACTCAGTATATCTGGGTAAGACACAGTGAACGAATCCCATATGATGCCATTTCTGGTTTAAGTGTACTACATTAGGGATGAAATAATGACGTAAACACCCTATGTAGTGCACTATTTAACTCATGACGAGAGATTTGTTCTTCTGTTTTAGCAGCACTATTTAACTATAACCTTACTTTATCCTAAAACCCATCGTTTACTCCCTGTTTATAGCAAATAAAATAAACAACACTGAGTGTAAAAGTGGCTAAATCATTTAGCAGCTGAAATAACTTTATATTTCTGCAATGTTTAATGTATAAACTGCTAAGCCGAGGTAAAGTTGAGTTTATATTGGACATTCACTTCACATTCGAGCTTCTCTCTTCTATTTCTCAAGAAATAAACACTAAAAGGACTAAATGTGTGTGTGTAGTTGGTGAGGTCACTTTGTAAAGAAATACTACGCGCATGTAAGCTTTCACGCCAACATGTCTGCCATATTGATGAGGGAAAGACCGCGCTGTAAACAAATAGAAGTAAACGGGGGAGCTGTGGTTTTTCTGGATAATAATTTACATCATTTACCGGAGATGATAACGGCATCGTTTTCAAAAACTTGCAAATAGAAATGAAATAGAATTTTTATGATTCACACTATATTACACTCCATTCTTCTTCTCAAACACAACTCTATTTTGAAAACAATCAAGGTTTTTTTTTGTTTAAAAAAAAAACAATTTCATGATACAGATTATTATTAGAGCTGCAACTAACGATTATTTTCACAAGCGATTAATTGGTCGATAATTTTTTCGATTAATCTGATGGGGGCGGGGCAAACTTTCAGTGCCGTTTTTGTTTATTTAAAATAAAATCCACAAACTGAGTGTTACAAATATAAATTCAGACTAAAACTTTACACAAACGTTTGTCCAAAACAGAAAAGAACCCAATACACACACAAACACACACACACACACACACACATTATTAATTTAGGACTGTAGTTTAATTCGGTGCTTTTTGTGAATCCATTAAAAAAAATATATATATATAAATATTTATATAATATAAATGTAAACTAACTAAATAAGATAAATATATATAAAAATGTATAAATAGAGTTAGATAGATAGTATTATTTTTTATGGATGTACAAAAAGCACAGAATTAAACTCCAGTCCTAAATGAATAATAAAATCTCAATTTCACTGCACCTTGTGGTTTTTGTTCCTCGCTGTCTTTAGGAATATTATTTTATTTTTGATCATAATGTTTGAATTAGACATTACAGATCTTACTCGCACTACACTCTGTATCAGTGCGTCTACACTGCGCGTGATCAGCAACGTGTTAACAAATTCACAGATTTTTTTCTTTTTATAAAAAGGAAAACAAAATTTAACCCACAACCCACCCCTCCGGCTCATCATGGCTACCCATTAACTGTCGCTGATTATAAAGATATTATAAAATTCAACAACAGGCACCAACCTTTAAGTGGGTAGTGTCTGTAACTCTATAAAGTATGCAATAAAGGGATGCCATTTATGAAAAAACGTATCTGTACAAGCATTCATCGTATATCTTATTTTCTCCAGTTTCAGAAAAAACATCCCGTCCTTTATCCACTGGGAGATAGATGGGTATTTAACAGACTTCCAATGTAACAGTAGGGAACGTCTTGCTATAAGGGATGTGAAAGCAATAACATACTTTTGTATCGAGCTCAAAGGAATTGAAGCTTGAGGAATCCCAAATATCGCAATCAATGGACAAGGCTTTAAATCTACCCTGAGAATAGTGGACATGATGGTAAAAAAGCCAGACCAAAAACCATGGAGTTCAGGGCAGAAGAAAAACATATGGCCAAGATGACAGGGAGAGCCATGGCATTTATCACACTTGTCCTCTACATCCGGATACATCACAGACAATCTCGACTTGGACAAATGGACTCTATTTAAAACTTTGAACTGTATAAGTCCAGGACGAGCACAAGAAGTGGTAGTCTGTACCCTCCCTATAGCATGGTCCCAACACTCCTCACTTATTTGTACTCCTAATTCCGTTTCCCACGCATTCCTAATTTTATTACTCGACCCACTACCTTGCATCAAAATAAAATCATAAATCGTAGAAATCATTCCTTTCTGATGCGGGTTATTTAAAACAGGTCTTCCTAGGCAGAAGGAGCAGAAGGGAAATCAGGAAAACATCTAGAAATGAAATTCCGTATTTGAAAGTACAGAAAGAAATGTGTCAAGGGGAGATCGTAAGTGGATGCCAAATTGGCAAAGCTATCGAACACACCATCAGAATACAAATTTCTAACTTGTTTAATACACTTGTCATATCACACTGAAAATGAGGAGTCCAAACACGGTGGGGGAAATAGATGGTTGTTCACTAAAGGACACAAAGACAAATTTAAAATGTTGTCTAAATTGATACCAAGTCCTAAGTGTGCTGTGGACAACAGGGTTATCAGTATATTGGGAAAGTTTTGTAGGTAAAGAGGAGTAAAGTAGAGCAGGTAAAGAGGATTCCCTACATGAAGATAATTCCAATTTAGACCAAGAAGATCCAGGAGATTGAACCCAGTAACAAAGTTTTTCTATTACAGCCCAGTAATAAAATTGAAAATTGGGTAATGCAAGTCCTCCCATAAGTTTACATTTCTGCAATAAAGATTTACTAACCCTTGGTGGTTTCCCTCCCCAAATAAGTGTACTGATTATCTTATCCAATGAATCAAAGAATGATTTTGAGAGAGAAAGAGGCACTTGTTGGAACAAGAAAAGAAACTTCTGTAAAATATTCATTTTGACGGCGTTGATCTTGCCAATTAGGGAAAGTGGTAAGTTACCCCAACTCTGAATGTTAGATTTAACCTTTGATATAAGGTAAGTAAAGTTAGCTGATAGAAGATTAGAGAGAATGTGTCACGTTGATACCTAGGTATTTAAAACCTGACTGACTAAATCGAAATGGTAGATCTGACTGTTGGAGAGACAGAGCTGGAGTATTGACAGGGAAACAGTCGCTTTTATCTAAATTTAGTTTATAACCAGAGACAACACCAAAAGACTCCAGAACATCCAAGACAGAAGGCATAGAGGAGATAGGATCAGTTACATACAATAACAAATCATCAGCATATAGCGACAATTTGTATTCTACACCATATCGAACTATTCCTTTAAACAAGGAGGAAGATTTTAGTGCAATAGAGAGCGGCTCAATGGCAACAGCAAAAAGCAGTGGGGATAAAGGACACCCTTGGCGACACCCTCGTCCGAGCGCAAAATAATCCGAATAAGTATTGTTAGTTTGAACTCTAGCATAAGGGGTTGAGTAAAGGAGGCTAATTCAAGAAATAAACTTGTCCCCAAATCCAAACTTCCTCAGGACTGCAAACAAATACTCCCACTCGACCCTTTTTCAGCATCTAATGAAATCAGTCTCAGGGTGAACAGCTGAATGCTTTGAATAAATTATATTAAAGAGTGTACGGGTATTAAAAACATTTGACGTCCCTTTATAAAACCGTTCTGATCTTCAGATATAATATAAGGAAGTACATTCTCTAACCGAGATGCCATTACTGTCGCCAACACCTTTATATCTGCATTCAGCAGTGATAGCGGTCTATAAGAACCACAGGAGGATGGATCCTTACCCTCCTTTAGGAGCAGAGCTATCGTGGCTTGTGTCAGAGTTGGAGGCAAAGACCCACGTTCTAAAGATTTGTTGAACATAGCCAAAAGCAATGGAGCTAATTTTCCAATAAACATTTTAAAGAATTCGATTGGAAACCCATCCGGGCCAGGAGCTTTGTTAGATTGCATAGATTTAACTGAATTTAACATTTCTTCAAGAGAAATTGGTGAATCCAGTTGCATAGCAGTATTCGTATCTATAACAGGATTACAGAGGTTTTGAAGAAATGCGTTCACTTTAGTATTATCTGTTGGAGATTCGGACTTATAAAGCGAAGAGTAAAAAGATTTAAAAGTAGCATTAATTTCCATGGGATCTGTAGTGACAATATTATAAGTGTTTTTAATACTAGTTATGAGACAGGAAGTGGCCTGTCGCTGTAGCTGATGTGCCTGTAGACGACTCGGCTTGTGGCCATGTTCATAATATGAACCACGAGTAAGTAACAGTAAGGGTTCCGCATCTTTAGTGAAATAAGATTAAACTCTGCCTGTAAGTCAAAGCGCTTATTAAAGGTGTTCTGGGGAGGGTTTAATGCACATCTTTGATCAAGACTACTGATTGCAGATGCTAGTTTATTAACCCTAGCAGTGCGTTTTTTATTACAGCAAGCAGAATAAGAAATAATCTGCCCTCTGATATAGGATTTAAGTGTTTCCCATAACAGTGAATAAGAGGTGGAGTCATTCTGATTGAAGAAAAGAAAGTCATCGATAGAACTAGAAATGAACCCTACAGAATTCACTGTCTGCTAAAAGAAGAGAATTAAATCTCTCCAATACGGTCCGTTCGTTTATAAGTAGAAAGATGAATATCTAATTGTAGAGGTGCATGGTCAGAAATTACAATACCCAAATAATCAGAAGAAACTACACAAGAATCTAGAGTGCTGTCTATAAAAAAATAATCAATCCTTGAATAAGAATTATGAACCTGGGAGAAGAAAGAAAACGTTTTAAGAGAGGGGTTACGAGATCTCCAGGGATCAACATCTTGTTTTATGAATTGAAAAGTTAGTATCATTAATGCTGTGAGACAATATGAATCAAATGAACATTTATATAGGCTGTTTCCTCCAAAGACTTCTTCCTCATACTGTTAAACATCTACAAGGCTTTTCTTTGCCATTGTCACATTTGGCTTGCTATGTAAGCATCATTATATGGGGAAAAATATGTTATGAAAATGATTAGGTGTGTATTACACAATTTTAACGTATGGCCTCAAAAACCCTTCTCACACGAAGCTGTGAATCACCCATTATATAGACCATGGTACACTCTCAGGAAAAGAAAGTACCAAACTGTAAGGTACAAGTTTTAAGGTACAAGTGGCAATCACTGGGGTGGTACAGTTTTGTTCCTCTAACTAGAGGTACAATAAGGTACCTTAAAACTTTTGTACCATTTATAAAGGCAATTTTGTACGCCAAGGACCAATTAAGCACACTGCAATGAACGCAGATTAAAACGGTACCATTTTGGATCCTTAGGGTTCTACCCCAGTGACCGAGCCATTTTGAACATTTGGGTGGCAAAAAAACGAAAACCTTAAAAGACTTTCACTTACAGATATGCAATTTTATTTATAAACCTTATTAAACAGTCTACATCAATATTCAGTAGTTCACATTCTGGGGTTTACAGAAGGGTAGTTTTTTTCTTCAGCAAGAATACCTGGTGCTAATAAATAATTTGTCAACACTGTATGTATCTAGTGCCTGGTAATCGTCCACTCATCCTCACATTTCACACAGTATGAATAATAATGATAACAAAAGGAAGTAATGCTAAATGAATGTTTTAATTGAGAGCAATACTTTGTACCCATATTTCCACTGGTATAGTAAATTGCACACAGTTTTTGCTTGTTACGTTTAGACCCGAGGGGATTACAAATTTCAAAAGCACCATCATCATTAGAACATAGGGTTAGGGTTAGGATGCTGAGGATCATCAGCCATGATGTAACACAGTTGTAACACAGTGTGTATGCTTTTGGTAAATATGATAAATGTCCTTTGACAGTCATTAAGACCACAAGTTATTGAAAAATTTGCCTCATGATCATGAATGAGACGAATATGCTGGATTAATTAGACAATCGTGAATGTTCTCCGAGAGCATTTAGGACAACAGAATAGGCGAGGCATTTTGGGCAGATATTACTGTAAGAGGTTGATTACTCTGGTAACTGGAGTAGGTAGAGGCTTGTCACTATCCACAGTAAGTTTCAAAACATATCGCCATAACTTTCATAACTTTCAACGCCAGCGACCCGCCTTCAGGCCTCAGCTTCATTATCTGTTTTTTTAAAGGAGCGGGTTTTTTCCACTGTACACGTTCACTACAATTGTAGAATAAATTCCGCGTGAAGAACACTGACTGGAACCCATGCCAATTAGAAAGATTCACGATGGAATATTAGCAAGTTATTGTAATTCATTCATATAAATCCAACAATTATGTTTTTCATTGTTTAGCTGACTTTTTATTTTAAGGATCTAATAAATTGCATATTTGAAATTATTTTATTTACAAGTACCATGTTTGTGATTTTTAGGTTATTTATTAGTTATTTATTTGTAATTTAGTACAGCTTCTGACCATTAAAACAGACTTTGATTTGATAAAACAGATTTGATGACATAATGCTTATTTATTTAGAAACAGAAGTAATTAAATACAACCACGCTAAATATTTTATATATGTATGTATGTATGCGTGTGTGTGTGTGTGTGTGTATGAAACCAGGTGAAAAAGAAGACAACCTTCCACTTATTATTAAAGCACTTAAATGAGTGTATTGTCCATGCAGTGTGCACAGATGCCCTTCTCATCCAGGGATAAAATGTTCTGCTGGCCCTTTAAGAAGCATGAAGGTGAGATCCCGTTCTGTCCAGAAATATCGCGAGAGTTCACCTGCGAGCAGCGCGAGTTCAACGCTACAGGTGCTTCTTATGAGGTGTGTTTGACTCATCAGAGTGAGTTTTATTCTCTTTTATTGATTTTAGAGGTGGTTATGCCCTTGAAGAAGTGTATTTCCTCAAATGGGTGAAATAATGATGTTCTAGTAACTTCATGTTTTCAGGATGTTGAGGAAAGTTTAGTATTTTGTCTTTTACTGAACAGAAGAGAGTGAGAGAAAAAAAAAAAAAAAGAGAGAGAGGAGTTGATCAGATGCTGTGTGTCAGGTTCTACATGTTCCAGTGTGAGGATGAACAGTGAGTTTAAATCATTTCACTCTTTCCAAAGTGGCACTACAGTGTTTATTCACTAATGTGAGTGATGAATGGCCAAAATGTGTTGCAGTGTTTAAAATGCATTGGTTATAACTAGAGATGCACACTTCAGTTCCTTTGAGCTTGATACAAAAGGATGTTATTGCATTCACATCCCTTATAGCAAGACGTTCCCTACTGTTACATTGGAAGTCTGTTAAATACCCATCTATCTCTCAGTGGATAAATGATGTGATGTTTTTTCTGAAACTCGAGAAAATAAGATATACGATGAATGGTTGTACAGATAATGTTTAGCATAAATGTTTAGCAGAAATTTTTAGCAGAACTGGTCATTAGAAATGTTTAGCAAAATTGTTTTGCAGAAATGCTCAGTAGAAATGTTCAGTAGAAATGTAGAAATGTTCATCAGAAGTGTTCAGCAGAAATGTTCAATAAAAGTGAAACTTTAAAAAAACTAGAGATGCACCTATACCAGACTTCTCAGCCGATACGATAACCGATTATTCAGAGTGATATCGGCCGATGCGCTGATTATATCTAGAGATGCCAATTATGTATCCCAGATTGTCTAAGTCTAATTTCTGTAGTTTAAAAGCTGATTAACTCATTCCGTGTGACTCTGATAGATTACTGTAATGCCGTTTTAGCCGGAGTGTCTATATGCACACGTCATAAACTCCAATATTTCCAAAACTCTGCCATCAGGATCCTGACTGAGACCAGGAAATACAGTCATATTACTCCTATTCTGGAATCCTTGCACTGGCTCCCGGTCAGGTTCTGTGTCCATTTTAAGATCATGATGCTGATATACAAAGCATTACATGGCATGGCTCCTCATTACTTATCTGTTTAATTAATTCCTTACACACCAAATTGCAGACTGCACTCCTCAGTGTAATCTGTCAACTGTTCCACAAACACGCTTAAAATCAACGAGTGACTGACTTTTTCTGTCTCTGCTCCTTCCCTTAGGGAAGATCAGACCTTTTGATATTTTTAAAGCTCAAGACATAATTTTTAAAATAGCATTTGCTTGCTGATGTCTCCTTTTATTATAACTTTATTTTTTTAAATATTTTTTGGTGTACTGCTTATTTTGATTACAGCGCTTTGAGAAGCTGCTTTTAAATGTGCTCTATAAAGTTTATTATTATTATTATTATTATTATTATTATTATTATTATTATTATTATTATTATTATTATTATTATTATTATTATTAAGTATGTAATGCAAGGGTGTTGGACGTACGGCCCGTGGGCCAAAACCTTTCTGCCACAGTGTTCAATCCGGGCAGCAGAATGAATTTTGAAAGTGAAAAAATGCAGAAACTAGAAATTTTTAATTTTGAATTGAAAAAATGCAGAAACTAGAAATTTTTAATTTTGAAAATGTAAAAATGCAGAAACTAAGAAATTTTTAATTTTGAAAGTGAAAAAATGCAGAAACTAGAAATTTTAATAAAATGCTATTCCTAAAGTATCCGCTAGGTGCGCAGTATTTTAGTCACCGTAGAAGACGCGGCACATCTCTGCGACTCAGACCAAACACCAGATGGGAGCAATGTGCCTTCTGCTGTTCATTAGAACGGTGTAGTCTACCCTATTTTCTACTCTCCCCCACACCCTCATTAGCCAAAATGTCTTTGTCAAAAAGGAGAAAAGTGGATGCAGAATGTAGAGTTTTCCAAGGAAAATGGACCGCTTCATATTTATTAGCAGAGATGAATGGGTATAGAGTTAAAGAATGTGCAATTTAATGTTTGTCACGGGTTCACTACCAACGTTATGTTTGGTGGAATCCTATATTGTTCATGTAATGCCATAAATTTTAAAATGCAATACTAATTTTTCAGTTCCAAATACCTGTGACTTAGTTTTTTCCATTTGTACAAACACTGTGACCAGTTGTAATGCACACATTTAAATGTGCAATTTGCTTCTGATTATCATGTTTGTCTTAAGTAATCTGAGGTTGTTCATGATATGTTTTGTAAATGGATATTTCATTAAATATGAAGATTTTCCTAATGTACTTATTTGCATGAAAACAAATGGAAAACATGGACTTATTTATAGGTAATTATGCTATGATTTTACTGGCCCAGTCCACTTGACATCTAATTGGGCTATATGTGGCCCCTGAACTGCCAGGGGCCACATTCTCAGTCTGCCAAATAGATGTTGGCGTATGCGGGTACAAATTTCTTTCCCATTGCCATGCCTTTAATTTGTAGATCGAATTGCTCATTCAGTCATTTTTGGTGAGGCTTAATTCTAGTAATTCTGGGATAATGTCATCAGAAGAGCCTTCTGAAGAGGGACTTCTCCAGCCTGATCGAGACAGTACGAGGCAGATCACTGGATTTTTATCAAAAGATTATCTGACTGCTTAAAGCCCTTTTATTGTTCCTATGTTTGTGTAGAGATCATTGATGCCTATTGTAACAAGCAGGCTATGGGGTTCCAGTGTGGCCTCTTACCTTTTGGATAAAATATTGAGTCCTGATATAGCTTTGGTGAATCATGGAGAGTGGTTTATGGGTGAAGTCTAAAATGTCTGCATTTTGTAAGATTCGCTATTCGTCAAATATAATTGGTATTCCTGGTATAGCATTGTAGGTGTGGGCCATGATTTATTATATACATTCTCCATGGATTGTGTATTTTTGCCAATAAGTAGAATCTCCTTGGTGGATTTTTCTCCTTCAGGGGAGAAAAGTTGTTAGCTTTCCACATTTCATTGGAGGAAAGCATGCGGATAACCGTCTCCCTGAGCCGCGCTGACCAGAGAAGGCTGAAAACATGCGTTGGCCTTGGCCAGAGGCAGGCCCTACAGTAGCACCGGAGGCTAACTGCCCTACAGTGAGGGAAAGAAGTATTTGATCCCCTGCTGATTTTGTACGTTTGCCCACTGACAAAGAAATGATCAGTCTATAATTTTAATGGTAGATTTATTTGAACAATGAGAGACAGAATAACAAGAAGAAAATCCAGAAAAACACGTCAAAAATTTTATAAATTGATAATAATAATAACAATAATAATAATAATGCTACTGATGTGGTGTCAAATCCTCTGATTTGTGTGTGAGCGAAACACACTCACATTTCTGTTACATGGTACAGAGTAAGTGTATTATGACTGTGTGTTTGAGATCAGTGTTGTGATATTTCATAATTTCTCTTCCAGACTGTGTGTATGTAATCTGACAGAGGAAAACTGTAGAGTTCTGTCTTCAGTTCTCAGATCAAACTCCTCCAGACTGAGAGATATGAACCTTAGTGTCAATAACCTGCAGGATTCAGGAGTGAAGCTTCTCTCTGCTGGACTGGAGAATCCACACTGTAGATACTGAGGTACACAGACACACACACTCTCTCTCTCTCTCTCTCTCTCTCTCTCTCTCTCTCTCTCTCTCTCTCTCTCACAAACACAGTTTCCCCCTCTGCTGATTGTAATTGTGGTGTGTGTGTGTGAGATGGAGAACAAATGTGTATATAAAGATTTTGGGTAGTTGATGTTATCTGAGCTAAAACTGAGTGTGTAAGTGTGAGGAGGTTTACTTTCTTGCAGGATGTATAAATGCAGTATTACAGATGAAGGTTGTGCTGCTCTGGCTTCTGCTCTGAGGTCAAACTCATTATACCTGAGAGAACTGAATCTAGACTGTAATAATCCAGGAGAATCAGGAGTGAATCTGCTCTCTGATCAATTGAATGGATCCACACTGTAACCAGGAGACAATGAGTTTGTGACTTACTGTCTCTTTACTCTACTCTACTGTATCATACTGAATAGTGTGTGTGTGTGTGTGTGTGTGTGTGTGTTTACATTGGTGCTCCTCTGTCTTACAGCATTAAGGATAATAAACTCACCAGGACTGGCATATGACAGGAGTCTCACCTCAAACCTCTTCTCCAGTATGAAGCAGTTTTGGTGAAGAGTTAGAATATTAAAAATATTAAATATTTAAATAATTTTTATTGGCCATTCTGAGTCCCCCCCCCCCCCATGCTCCAAATTCACCACAAATAGGCTCAATTGTTCATGCCGATAAAAGCGTTGTTTTTGCTGCTTCCGTTTATAAAATATTTAACATTGAATTATAGGCACAAATCTCCTCGGTGTGAGCATCGTTTGAGTTGAATTGCTGAAGACTTTTTCAAGAGAAATCATATAATTTGTTCAATAAACAAATCTATTTTCTTCATTCACTTTTCTCTCATGTTTGAAGTTTTATTTTATTTTCAAGGAGAATAATCTGTTACACTTCACTGCCACCACTAGGTGTAAATGACCCTTCTGTTCATGATGCTCTTATGGAAATTAGTGTTAACATAGGAAAAGTCAATTTAGTTACTAAATTAAAATTATGGCCAGTGTAAGTTCAATGTTTTAACACTGTCAGTTACAATATTATTAGTTAACTTCAATCATAATGGTACAACATTAAAGATAGCTAAGATTGTCAATACTTACTGAATAGAAAACTCATTGTTAATACTAATATGGCAAATGTAGCTATGAAATGCTAATTACAGCTGCACATGGTACCCATGTTAGTTTTTTGAATACGTTGTGCATCTAGGGGTCACCATTACCCCTACATGTATTCTGGCCAATACAGTCATACATGAAAAGTTTATACTGTACATGACATTGTTTGACTCAGGATTATTTCAGTGGGTAATTATGTTTTGCTTATGCCAGATGCCCAAGAAACCAGCAGTGGACAGGGATTAAATTTTCTCAGTCCTCTGTTCATCAAGAGTCCAAAATGAGCATCTAATCAGAGCATCTGGACAGAGCTCAGTGAGCAGCTAGAAAACAAGATCACTGCAGTGACTTTATATATTTTTGATAAATTTAAAAGACAATAGCTGGACTGCTTTATGGTTTATTTATTTATGAAGCAAGTGGCAGTAGTGATGACACTGATTTTTGACCCAGGGTCCCTTTCCCCCAGACCAAAAGATTGCTGGATTTTTTTCATTTTCTTTGTGAGAATTTCCCTCCAATCTCATCCTCCAAGGAGAGAGATTTACTTTAAGGGCAGTCATTGCTTTCAGAGGAGGCTTAACCCAGGATGCTCTTGGACATTATTTGGCCTACTGCAGGAGGTCTCCATGTGTCTGGGAGATAGATGTATGACGACCTGAGAAGTGGAGTGACAGGAATATCAGGAAAATATATATGCCCACATGTTGTGTTATACACAAAAGACTGATTGCATTGATCACAAATTCAAGTTTGTTCAAGGCCACACACCTTCGTTTTCCTTCTTCTGCTTGGAGAAGTCATCTATGCTTTTCTGGAGGTCGGGTTTGATGGTGTTTGCACTCAAGTCTTGGTTTGAAGACAGATAGTGGCTTGTCAGTATTAAGTGTTTTTAAGTTTTTAAAGCTCCATTATTTGAGCCAAAGGATGTTTGATAGTACACAGTAATACAATTTCACAAGTAAAATCATTGTCTTATTTCAGTGTCTCTCTAGTTCCCACATACATTTCATATAAATATATAAACACACATGGCGTATGTATAAATAGAGCTACAGCAAACAGATTATGGTGAGTGAATTTATTTATGACAATGTTAGTGTTATTTACCTAATGCATACAGAATGCGACTATTTAATGTGATTTGTATTTTACCTTGTTACTTCAACTGTTTTGTAAAAAAAAAACAACAACAAATAAACGCTTCGTTTTTGTGACTAACGGAACACAAACGACAGACAATTTGGGGTGAACTTGGAGCATGTGGAAACTGGTGACATCATCGCCTAGAAGTAGATGTCTAATATTTGAATTAGCTATTAACAGCCAATTATAACACGTTATATATTTGTAATGTGTTTATTTTTTTGTTTGTAAAAAAAAAAAAAAACAGGACTAAATGTTTACTGAGAGTGATTAACTATCTGCAGCATGGTTAAGTAACATCAAGCTAATTGTAATAAAGTTCTGAAAGTATAACCAATGGCTGCCTGAAAACAGAGAAATCAATGGATCAAATTTGTAGTCAATTGGCTTCCAAACGATCAGAATCATTTACATTACATTTATTCACTTAGCAGACACTTTTATCCAAAGCGACTTACAAATGAGAAAAAAAAAACATGGCTTTAAATAAAAAATATAGAGAAGAAAAAACTTACCTGTGTTGCATGAAGTAATGCGTGTCCCTGCATGAAGTCTCTGATTGCAGAGGCCTCATAAATGATTTCCTGACTACTAAGAGAAAACGTCTTGGCCATTTTGACAGCAACCACATGGCAATTATCCCTTTTCTTCACTTCACGTTAGAGATACAGACAGCACCCCAAAACATTTAAAGCATTTTCACACATAATGATGATGATGATAAATATACTGTTATGTTTATTATATCATGTTAAAGTACACATTGATTTCTAATATGAAAATATTCATGTATTTCTAATGTGATTAGATATTTCATTCTCATCACTGCTTCATGTGTTCCCTACGTGGCCTCATCTATTTCACTTCGACAATACCCACAAATAGGGAAGAACACATCCATCCATCTTCTACCGCTTACTCCTTTTCAGGGTCACGGGAACCTGGAGCCTTTCTCAGGAAGCATCGGGCACAAGGCGGGGCACCGCTGGACAGGGTACCAGTCCATCGCAGATGGCAGAACAAAGATAAAGGTAATGTATACAATACATGATCATGAATGGGTTAAAAAAGGGAAAGAGAGTAATAGTAATCATGTAATATTTCTTGGCTAACTACCACAAATTTGGTACAGAATACCCCTTCTGGGTAGCTTTACCGTTCCCGAGTTTGGACACACGAGGGCAGTCGAGCTCCATCCAGCACAACGCCGCCTGAAACAGAAGGTGGGTTTGTATGGAAGTATAATAGTGCCAAAAGTACTTGAAACTTGAATTACATAACCTGAAAAAACTTGTCACAATAACAATACTTGATTTTTTTTCTGCCCAGCAATCTGACACAAATCGAAAAAATAAACACAGCAATATCAGTTGCTTGATTTAATTTCCCTCACAAATTCAGGCTGCAAAAATTCAGGTCTTCAAATTCAGGTCTAAAAATTCAGGTGTTCACATCCGGTCTCACAAGAAGAGCAGTGGATTGCCTATAGTATTATTACTCACTGCTCAGAACCGCCTCAACGCCCTGGTGGTTGGCCGTTGTGAATTGCACTTCCGTACCGATAGTGAATCAGAAGATGAACCAAGGGGTAAATTAAACTATTCTTTATTTATCAACACGCGCGGAATATTTTACTACACTGTTGAATTACTTTTCATTTATCCTTTCGGAAAATGGTAGTCATTCATTGTATTGAGAAGTTATGTTAGCTTTTTGTGAGCTAGCTAGCTAACGTCAGCTAACGATGTTCTATGTTGAACTAACTTGCGAAGTCATGGCTTGGCTAGCTACATCCTTACTAGCTCGCTGTAGTCCTCAGGGACATGCGGGGTCTGTAGATTCCATGTGCGGAAATGTCCAGGTATCACACTACCTTAAATACATTGAAGCCCCGGTTCCCAGGCTGTTTATGGAGTTCAATAGCCTGAATTCATTAACGCAACTTTACTAACTATGGCAGTGATGGACGTATTCTCCCTACATGTAGTTAAATGTAGCCTAACATTATTATAAAATTGTAAATTATTAATAATAAGTCTTAAAAAACCGGCCTATCTAACTGAACAAGGAAAATAAACATAAAATATATCTCTTGCAAGCAGCAATTATGGGGGTTCAAGCCGTTTAGGACCCTAAAAATTTTAAATTTAGATGCTGCTGCTGTATGTAGATGCTGCCTTCTCGAATATTGTGGCCTGCTGCTGATGATGAATACCCAGCTGAAACAAACCAACGCACTACTGGATACTTGAGGCAATTAAGTAGGATGGGTATGGTATCAGCAATCTACCTCCAAATCTGAATTGGCTTCTTTATTATTAAATATAAATAAGATTTTAAACATATTTTGTCATAATCTGACATTTGTGTGTCTTCATGTCTATGTAAATGTTTTTGTTGTTCTATTTTGCATTTTAAAATAATAGTGAATAATGTGCCTTGACCAAGACCACAAATTGTTGCGTTCATAAATGACTAAATAACATGTTGAATAAGATTTTATTTATTCGATTTCAGCATGTAGCAAGGACCTGCTCAAGTTTTGGGTTGGATGGGAGAGGGTGCGACTTCTGCCATCTCTCCTGGAACTACGTAGAATACACAAGTCGTACGCTGTACGTTAGTAACACAGGAACCTCCCTCCTCGCGGCCGGGGGGCTGGTCTTAAAAACAGATATGAGAGCGGTGTAGACTCAACTCGGGCGCCGCAATGAATTGCACGCACTGAGGCCGCGCGCTCAGCTGTGTTTTCTCATGGCATTTCTCGGCGAAAATCCGACTCGCGAGACGAGATTCAAAACATTGAAGCACACGCGAGCGAGGACGGGCTTTCGCCTTCTCCGGGGCCGCCTGGCCGGCTAGAGAGCAACAGTCTCACGCAGCGGACATGAAAAGGGTGCGGCGCGCGTTGTGCTCTAGCCGGCGTGCTGCGCATTTGGAGCGATGTAGTGTGTAAAAAACGGGCGAAAAGAGGCACGGCCGTCGTATGCGTTCTGGGCCGAGTTGAAGGCGAGCCTTGTGAACGAGCCTGATGTCTTTGCAGCTGAGTGGTGTGTGTAGTTTGAAGCAGAGCGCGTTGGGGGCCGTGGAAAGCACAGCGCGCGTGACTCCCGCAGCTCGACTCCCTCTTTGCCATCGTCCGGTCTTTGCCACTCATTCTGGCGCCCTCCTTGCTCCGCTCTTGTAATCCTGGGCCAAACGGGCACGCTCCGTATAGCGCCAGCCAGCCTGCCCGCCCGCCTCCTCCTCGTTAGCTCGGTCCAATTTCTCCCTGACCCTAACGAGCACAGGCCTCGGCGCCACCCTTCTTACTTCCACCCGAGCTCTGCTTTAACCCTAACGCCATTTAACCCCAACTCTGCTGTCACCCTAATGCCCTTTATCCTAGCTCTGCTATAACCCTGTGTGTGTGTGTGTGTGTGTGTGTGTGTTGTATTCCATGCTGCTAAAACATTCTTTTGAATGACTTTGTCCTAACCCTTCAGGGTCACTGTCACTTACCCTCCAGTCCGGCTCGCGGCAGGATGTGGATACGATTAATATAGTTTGGCCCGCCAAATCTAATGATATTTTATAGTAGTTTCATGACAATTCAAGCTTCCATTTAGAAATAATTAAAATAAAAACACAATTCTATTTTTTTAAAAATGCATTTAGTTTGTTATGGCAAAGGGCAAAGGTCAAAGTTGGCCAAAATGCAGGCAAGGTGCTGAAGAACAAAGATGGATGATGAGCACGGACTGTTTCAAGAAAGATGTTTAAAAGAGGTTAATAGAAATGCTACCTGCCTGATATGCAACGAAAAGCTGCAGTTTTGAAGGAATATAATATCAAGCGTCAATACTGGACTAAACACAGAGAGCAGTATGAGAAGTATGAGGGAGATGAGAGATCAACACGAGCCACGCAGCTACAAGAGGATTTATATCTCAGCAAAGTATTTTCATAAAGCCCAAAAGGATGCTGATACTGCAGGTGAGGTGAGTTATGTGGTGAGTGAATTAATCTCCAAAGCCAGAAAGCCATTCACTGAAGGCCCGTTTCTGAAGGGCTGCATGATGAAATCCACAATTTTTATGAGGGGATTAATGAGAAGTTCGAGTGACAGAAGAGTTGCTAAGTTTGTGTCCAACACACGGCCGCACCACATCGGAAGATAATTTTTCAGGAGCTGTGTGACGCGTTTGAGGAAGCATGTTTGTTTACCATGGAGCCGGCTGGTAGGCCTTACAACATGTCTGATGTCCCGAAATTTATCGATAGATCAGCAGGGGTTGCAGCACCGTCAGTTCAGGGCCTTTTGCAAGAAATTGAGTCAGCATATGGTGATGTACTTTACTTTACTGAGGTGCGCTGGCTCAGCAGGGAAATGTCCTGAAGAGATTCTTTTAGTTAAGAACAGAGGTGAAGAGATTCGTGGAAGATGGCAGAATGGATGTTCATGAATTTGATGATCCAAAATGGGTGATGGATCTTTCTTCCCTAGTGGACATAACACATGAGCTAAACATCCTTAACCTGAAGCTCCAGGGCCCTGATCAGCTCATCACAGCAGCTTAGGAAAACATGAAAGCTTTCTCCATAAAACTGAGATTGTGGAAATGTCAGCTTTCACGCAAAATACCTTAGCCATTTCCCATCATGCAGATATCTTGTAGAGGGGGCACATCATTCAGTGGTGAGGAATATACATCTGTTATTGACAACCTACTGCAGGAATTTGATGAGACGTTTTGCCGCTTTCAAGGCACACTGACACTTTCCAGCACTGTTTGCAGACCCCTTTCAGTTGATGCAGAGAATGTCCCAAGTGCATTGCAAATGGAACTTAGTGACTTGCAGTGTAACAGTGAACTAAAACTAAACTCAGGGAGGCACAGGAAAAGCAGATCTCATTGGATAATTTCTGAGAGACTTCCCTCCATCCTTCCCAGAACTGTTAAAAACTCCAGTCGGGTTATTGTGCCTTTTTTGTAAGCACACATGTGTGATTATTTTTTTCCCTCAACAATGAACTTTAATAAATGCAAGTACAGGTCCAGAATTACTGACGCCCATCTTGAAGCTGTACGTAGGGTTCTACTACAACCTCCGATTAGGGTAACATTCCTCACTTGGTGAGTAGAGAAGCTGCTCAATCAAAAAATGTGTATATTGAAAATGGTACCAAGTTATTGTTATGGTCGTGTTTACTACTAAATTTGTTGGTAATGGTAATTTAAATTTAAAAAGTACATTTTAAGAATATTGCACTTTTTTGGAGTACTTTAATGCTCTTGCGCGGCCCACCTATGAGACACGACAGTAACAAAAGTGGCCCCAGGGCAATTTGAGTTTGAGACCCCGGATTTAGAATGATAGTGCTTCTAGAACCTTAGCACAATGACTACGTGCTTCTAGAATACCATTTTCAGTTACTTCCTGTTGCTACAATCTTAACACGAATAACTTTGTTGTGCTAAAGCCCCATTTTGCATTACTCAGATTATACAACCCCCCGAAACCGTGCTACAACCCTGTTCAGATTTACTCATCTCTGCATTTTAGCAGACTGCTATACTTACCCCAAAGCCTGAACATTCAGAAAAGGGTTACAGTCTTATTTGCCAATATAATTCTTTAATCTAACTTGAGCATGTTGCAGGAGATGAGAGCTCGCTTCGAAAGCGGCCATTATATGCTCACTATACACTAACTGGTGCTGTCATAATTATAGGCACCCTTCTTAAAATTAAGAATTCATTTATAAGACATTTCAAATAGATTCTATATATTTTTAAATATGAATACTTTAGTTTTTGATTTTGCTGTCCTCTAGTGGACACCCTCAAGTAACAACAGAATGAAGGGAGACCCCTACTACTGCAACTACACAAGATCCAAAAACACCCCCGAAGTTTAAAAACAGGCCTTAATGCAAGCTCTGTCTTGCTTCGTTTCAAAGGGACAAGTGAAAGGTGATGTGTGTTATGCCAGCACTGATTGGCACAATGTTCCAAACACAAAAATGGTCAATATATACACCATGCAAACTCCTGAAGTGTGTGATAAACACTGAACTCTACTTATTCAACAGTAATTATACCTTCTTGTTTTATTAGTACTCATTAATTATATTATATAAACAGGAGTTATATGAGGAGAAATGCATCTCACCCACAGAAGAGAATCTCACTGCGCGATGGGAGTTGTTCTTGCCCACATGCTCAAACTCCTTGGCCTTGCAGTAGCGCGTGATGTCTTGAGTCGCTCCAAAATAACCAAATGCACCTGCAGAGAGGGAAGAGGACAGAATCAAACCATCACAATCATTCATCAAGTTCCATGTTTCTCTGATCAGCCACTGCTTACTGTAATCTCTCTTTTAGTTTCACAAAGAACGGAAAATTGGATCCAATCCTTAAGCAAGTTATGAAGAGCTTTAGTGTAGCTTCCGAGACTTTATCGGACCGAGTCACTGTCCGTCTTCAAATGAACAAAAATATAAATAAAAGCCTTGTACTAACTATTGTTTAGCAGGGTTTTTAACCATGACGTGGTTATGATAGAGATGATAAAGCACTTGTCCATTTGCTAAATGTGCTGTAAAAAGTGGCTACATGCAGTATGTGTGACTGATTGTGACATCAGTTCTTAGTTGTTGTGAAAACAAACACACGATACGAGACTGAATTAATATTTTTCCGGGACATGAAGCCTGTCTTGTGTGACCTTTGCCTAGTCATGGGTGTAAACAAACGTACGGGCCACAAACCGCCGCTAGAGGTTCAATCCGCCCGGCAGGACCGAATTTTGAAAGTGAAAAAAATATGCAAAAAGACACGAACTTGTCATTTTTAATAAAAATGCTATTCCTAAATTATCCGCTAGGGGTAAAAGCCGCGGCACATCTCTGGGACTGAACAGCAGATGGCAGCAATGCGACTGCCTACTCTGTTTTTCCCTTCTCATCCCCCACCCTCATTAGCCAAAAATGTTCGCCAAAAAGCAGAAAAGTGGATAGAGAGTGTATAGTTTTGGACTGCTTCCTATTTATTCACAGAGATGAATGGGTAATAGTTTAAAAAAACAAAAACAATTTAATGTTAGTCAACAGCTTCAGTACAAAATAGTTTGTTTTGGTGGAATCCTATTGTTCATGCAATGCCATAAATTTTAAAGTGAAATTTTTCAGTTCCAAATACCTGTGAAGTTTTTTTTTTTTTTGCATTTGTACAAACACTGAGCAGTTGTAATGCACATATGTGAATGATCAAAGCAAATTGCCGCACTTGTTTGTCTTAAGAAATCTGAGGTTGCTCATGATATATTTTATAAAAGGATATTTCATTAAATATAAATGTCTTTGCATGAAAACAAAGTAAAACACACTTCTTGTTATCTATAGGTGATTATACTATGGTTTTACTGGCCCGGCCCACTTGACATCTAATTAGACGTATGTGGCCCCTGAACTAAAATGAGTTTTACACCACTGGCCTAGATTATACGTTAGGCTAACACGGTGCTCGCTTAGCTTTAGATTTAAAAAGCAAACCTGAGATCCTCTACTTTCTTTCCATATCTTCATTTGATCCGTCGCTTTCTTTTCTCGTTTTCTTCCGCCATCTTCTTAAAACTCAGAGGGAAACACCAAACCCAAGCTTCTGAGAACGCTGTGTGTGTTTTGTTCCTGAAGTTCAGTAAGCCCCGCCCCCTGAATCAGCCGCACTTCCTGATTGGTCACTGACATGGCTGCGGTCCATTCTGAACTTGGTCATGACCCAAAGGCTCCACCCTTTACAGATAAAAAACAACCACACCCTCTGTTCCAGGAGCTGTTCTTCCTTTTTTGCGGTTTTAAAGAGGCAAATTTTAAGACGTGTCATTACCCGATCCGCGTCCTCTGTTCTATTGCGCCCCCCCTCCCCAAAAAAACCCGTGCGGTCAGAATCAGCAGATCGGCAATGCTACGCGCGTGATAATTCTACGCAATCCATTCATCCCAGTGACTCCGAATCAAAAGATTCTTTCAGTGACCCATTCTGTAAAGTTACATCATTTATTTTTTTATATATTTTTTTTTATTGAACATTTCTACTGATCATACGTTCGACCGATATTCTGCCGAACTTTTATTTCTGTTCTGTCCTCTCTCCTCCTTTCAAAATATTTTATTTAAAAAAAAAAAAAAAAAAAAATTTAGCAACAGCAGTAAACTTTTTTATACAAAAGGGAAACAAAGTTAAAAATATCGAAAACCCACAACCCACCCCGGCTCATCATGAGCACCAATAACTCGCGTCGGTTATAAAGATAAAATCCAACAACAGGCACAAAAAATTTAAGTGGGAAGTGTCCGTAACTCCATAAAGTATACAATAAAGGGATGCCATTTATGAAAAACGTGTCACTCAACCATTCATTGTATATCTTATTTTCGAGTTTCAGAAAAAACATCACGTCATTTATCCACTGGGAGATAGATGGGTATTTAACAGACTCCAATGCAAAAAAGGGGACGTCTTGCTATAAGGGATGTGAAATCAATAACATACTTTTGTATCGAGCTCAAAGGAACTGAGGCTTCAGGAATACAGCAATCAGTGGACAAGTTTTAAATCTGCCCTGAGAATTGTGGACATGATGGTAAAAAAAGCCAGATATGGCCAAGATGACAGGGAGAGCCATGGCATTTATCACACTTGTCCTCTACATACGGATACATCACAGACAATCTCGACTTGGACAGATGGACTCTATTTAAAACTTTGAACTGTATAAGTCCAACGGAGCAAGAAAGTGGTACACTGTACCCTCTCTATAGCATGTTCCCTACACTCCTCACTTATCTGTACTCCTAACTCCGTTTCCCATGCATTCCTAATTTTGTTACTTGACCTACTACCTAGCGTCAGAATAAAATCCTAAATCCTAGAAATCATTCCTCTCTGATGTGGATTATTTGAAAACAATCCTTCCCAAGCCTTTTCAGGAGAAGCAGAAAGGGAAATCAGGAACCAATCTGGAAACAAAGTTCCGTATTTGAAAATACCGAAGAAATGCGTCAAGAAATTAGCTTGAACTAATATTTGTACTTATTTTATTTTATGTTGTTGTGCGGGTAAAAAGTTATTTTAACATGAAATTGATATTTTGTGGTTGTAATTGCTTATGTTTATGGAATTGTAATAAAATTGGGTAATAAATTTGTTTTATTGAAGTATTTTAGTGGTGAAGTATATGAATATGCATAAACGGTAAGATTTTTGCTTCTCAGTTCTTTTTTAAAGTGATACCACATATTACATTTCAAAGTGTTAATCAATAGAATATATAATCCCATTAGTTTAGGCCCTTCGAGGGCTCCTAAAAAATACTGATGTGCTCCAGTATATTATTCATTTTCGGGGAACAGTGCTTCAAATGCTTAAAAGCAATTTTCAACACATTTCAACATTTATTATCTATCTTCACGCAACTTTTGAAGACTGCTTCACTGCCGCTGCGTCATAAAGGGAAAAACTGTCAATCAAACCATCAGACCAGTTCTACATCACTGTACATGACGTCATAAAGTCTCAATGGTTCTTAGCTCTATAGATCACGATTAGATTTTTTATTACAGCACGTTCGCCTCACACCTCCAGGGTCCGGGTTTGATTCCGCCCGATGTGTGTGCGGAGTTTGCATGTTCTCCCCGTGCTTGCGGGGTTTCCTCTCCGGGTACTCCGGTTTCTTCCCCCAGTCCAAAGACATGCATGGTAGGTTGATTGGTAGGTTGGTACATTGTCCGTAGTGTATGAATGGGTGTGTGAGTGTGTATGTGATTCGCGCCTTGCGATGGACTGGCACCCTGTCCAGGGTGTACCCCCTTGTGCCCGATGCGCTTCCTGGGATAGGTTCCAGGTTCCCGCCGACCCTGAAGAAGGAATAAGCGGTTGAAGATGGATGGATGGATGAACATCTCTTCAGCTGACCGAAATGATCCTCTCCACATTCAAGTATTTCTAATTGTGGTTACACTTTAGAAATAAAAGCGGGTTACTGTGAATATGTAAAAACTCCTTCCTGTTTTTTAAACCCTGAGGAAAGTTTAGCTGAAGCTGTGTGGCAGAATCCCAAATGCATCCCAACTGTCCTTCATAAAGTATTAGTATATTACTGTCCTGTTTAAGGACACTACATATAGTGTTAGTATTATACTGTCCTGTTTAAGGACACTACATATAATGTTAGTATTATACTGTCCTGTTTAAGGACACTACATATAGTGTTTGTTAGTATTATACTGTCCTGTTTAAGGACACTACATATAGTGTTTGTTAGTATTATACTGTCCTGTTTAATGTAGTGAGGTGTGTGGCGATTATAACGCTTGTTTGATTACATGTCCAATGAGCTCTTTTCCTATCTTAGTATATAAGTGGTGGTTTATGCCTCATGGAATGCGTCATGGTTGAAAACACGCCCCTTCCTTTCAGTGCTATGGATTGCAGAGGTATGTACTGTTAGCTTTGTTGCTTATCTGGTTGACACTAGTTGTCCGTTCATTGTGTGATTTTTCACTTAGCGTGACGTTGGGCTACTGGGACTGCATGCGTGGGGTGCTGCTTTCCCTCAGCGTGGTGTGTCATCAAGGCTCCAACGGTGTGGCATGGTTATTTAATGTAGCCCCGGTCAGAGCGCCAGCTGTTTGCGGTTACAACTATGTACGGAGATATCATACGATTTTCGTACGTGCCGCCGTGAGTACTAGTTCATCGGATCACGGTAGGTGAACCTGTTCGTTTTTATCTCTTTAGTTAAATGAGTTCGCATGTGTTCTAGATTAAGACTGTAACATGTTTCTGTTTTAGGCTCTTCGGAGTTACAGGGAGTTAAGGGCGGGCTTGCGTGGGGGATATAGCGTATAGCTCTTTTCCTTTATTCACGGATGCCCCTTGAGGTTTGGTTCTTCTGCTTTGGAGCTGCCTCACTGCTGCTTTGTGTTATTCTATGTTTTAATTTGGTTTGTGTTGGTTACGGTCGCTGGGAGCATTTGGGTCAGCGTTGGTAAGACTTGCTATTTGCAGTCAGTGTGAGTAATCTGTATTCTTGCGAGTGTGTGTGTGTGTGTGTGTGTTTTTTGTTTTGTTTGTTTATTTACTTTGAGCAGATTGTGATTTTTTTGTTTTCTGTGTAGGAGCTGAGTGCTTCCTGAGGCTGGGGGAGGTCTTTTCGCGGTCCAGGGAGCATGTCCAAGTTTGTTCCAGCTACGTACCGCCAATATAATTCTAATGGAACTGTACTGTTTGAGCTCAACGAGTCAGGATTGCCAGCGGGGTTGCTGGCGTCTTCAGCGTGGTGCGGTGCAGGTAAGCCAAGGGACAGCTTATATACCTGTGTGTTAATGTTGGAGTGACTGAGGTCATGCTTTACCCTCGTTCCATGCTTGGCACGTTAAATGATGTTTATGTGGTGAGTTTGCCGAAAGGTACTCTGTGTGCTGTGCCAGCCGTGGTCGGGTCACAGAATGCATAGGTAAGACTTACTGTGCAGGAGCAGGTGGAGGCAGTAGACTTGCCGAGTTTATCCGTTGAAGAGCAGTGTCGGGTAAGAACTTTGCTGCATAAGTTTCAGTCAGTGTTTTCTACTCAGGAGGGAGACTTGGGATGTACCACTTTAATTTCTAGTGAGATGCCGATTCGCAACGTTTTAGACGGATACCGCCATCAGAGGATGAGGTGGTGAAGGCTCATATCAATCAGTTGTTGGAAACTGAAATCATTCGGGAAAGCTGTAGTCCATATGCTTCGCCGATTGTGTTGGTCAAAAAGAAAGTTGGAAGTCTGCGTATGTGCAACTTGATGCCAAGACTAGGAAGGATGCATTTCCTTGAGTGGTGCTTGTTGCTTCTCGACATTAGATTTGGCCAGTGGTTATAACCAGGTTCCTGTTGCAGAGAAGGATCGTTTTAAGATGGCTTTCTGTACTCCTTTTGAACTCTGAGTGGAACCGTATGCCCTTTGGCCTGTGCAATGCCCCAGGTACCTTTCAGAGGTTAATGGAGAGGTTGTTTGGGGACTAACAGTGCCAATCCTTAATTTTATATCTGGATGATGTTATCGTCTTTTCTGCCTCTGTAACTCAACATTTGAAGCGTTTGGAGGTAGTCTTGAGTCGGTTAGCATGTGAAGGACTTAAGGTCAAGTTAAGTAAGTGCGCGTTCTTTCAAATGGAAGTGAAGTATTTGGGCCATGTTATATCGGCTGGTGGGGTAGCAACTGATCCTGCAAAGATTGGGGTGTCCATCTAATGTGACAGAATTACGGTCGTTTCTAGGTTTTGCCAGTTATTGGTGTTTTGTGAAGGAGTTTGCCAAAATTGGCAGGGCTCCTGCATAAGCTGGTTGCAGTATGTGCTGGATCGGGCCCCCGAAAACGAGCTACTCAAGGGTTTTCGGAGGCGTGGACTGAGCAGTGTCAGGTGAGCTTCGAGGAATTGAAGAATAGGCTTTCTACCGCTCCAGTGTTGGCATATGCTGACTTTTCTTGGCCCTTTATCCTGGAGGTGGATGCTAGCCATAGTGGGCTTGGTGCAGTCTTCTCGCGGGAGCATGAGGGTAAAGTGCGCCCTATCGCTTATGCCAGCCGCAGTCCTAGGCCCACTGAGTGCAATATGACCAGCTACAGCTCCATGAAATTGGAGTTTCTGGCACTCAATTTTTTTTTAGAGAAGCTCCAGAAACTTGCTCACACATGTTAAAATGTTCAAAAATAATCTCTACTACTTTTGTAGCTTTCATATATACAGTTGTGTCGTCGGCATCAGCAGAGATAGCAACTGTTCTTTCTTAATTTGAGACCTTTAAGTCTAGGATCATTTTGGATTTTCTGTATTAATGGGTTTGCAGATAAAAATGTATAGGGCTGCACTCATAGGGCGTTACACCCCGCATAACTTCATATGATTCAGCCGAAGAACCATTAACATTTACTGGAACTATCGACTTAATATGAAGACATTTGATTATGTTCATGAAATTGTCTTGGAAGTAATGGATTTTTAAAACTTCCCACAAAAAATCAGTTGAAATGTAGTCAAAGTTTTTTTTTTCTGGTCCAAAACCACAATATAAAAACTAATCACCATTTTTATCAAAAACTAATTCCCTTAAAATGTTTACATTGTCCCACATCAATCTTCCCTTTATTCCATGTGTCTGTTGTTTACATCCAAGTAATCACTCGTCCTGTTCATAATAATCTTGGCAAAAATCTTGAAATCAACATTTATTAGGGTGAGATGTCTCCAGTTGTTAATATCACACATTTCACCCTTTTTATATAATAAGGATAAAATACCTTAATAGAACGAGTTGTGCATGTAACCTCTGGTGATCCCATTATTAAAAGCTCATGTTAATAATTTAATGTTTTATGGTCTCTCGTCTGATTTGTATCATGTATGCGCCATAGATTCGGCTAAATTCTTCTTTCAGCAGACTTTGGTTCTATTAGCATTCTTGTACTACTGGACCTGACCGCCACTTTTGAAACTGTTGATCACACCATACTGCTCTCCCATCTTCGGTCTCGATTAGGCATTTGTGGTACAGCTTTGGCCTGGTTTACATCATATCTCACAAATAGACCACATTTCATCTCTAACAAATTAAAATCTCGCACTGTTGCAGTCTCTCAAGGAGTTCACTAAGGTTAAATTCTTGGTCCACTCTTATTTATTGTCTATATGCTTTTTTTTTAATTAATTTTATTGAAGTCATATTCAGAAAGAAAAATACTTACATAGGCAAGGTACAATTACACACAGATAGTGTCCCACACTGAAGTCTTTAAACCAGGATGTGGTGCTTTTCAGTCTTTTTAGTTCTTTTTGAATGTCTTTGAGAACAAAATCACTGGATATATATATATGTTTGATTTATAGTCATTCTGGCTCTTGTTTTCCAGAGTTTAGATTTAGTCAAACATATTATGAACCAAATGAAGTCATGCCAGGTTTTGCTATATTTTTTTTTAAATGCCATAAAAAATTGAGTTTATATTTATTTCTATATAAAGACCAATGATTTTAAATTCATCTCATGTTTCTTTAGAGCGATAACACTCTAAAAGGAAATGTTCGACTGTTTCCTCTTCATCACAGTTAGGCATCGGGCATTTACTGTTTTTTTACCAAACGAGCCTTCTTACTGCGACTAACCAAGTTGTATCTCAGATGTCTGGTTAAAATTTTATTCTTTACATTGAGACATTCTTTGTTTTGGTCTTCCTCCAAATTTCTGAAAGCCACAGGGTTACTATAAACCATTTCTTTGCTCGACTCTTCCACCCACTCGATGTTTAGATCTTTAATTTTGTTAGTGAAGTCAGAAAACATCAGCTTATGATATAGAATACCTTTTCGCGATGGTCCTTTTTCAGAATTCCAGTTGGAGATGTTCCCTATCCATTTGGTTTGCCTAGCAATACCACTCGCAATGATTTTGCACACTGCTATTTTAGTTTTTAGGGATATATCGACAGCCCCAAGTCCTCCCAGTTCTCTTCTCTTAAAAAGCAGCTCATGTTTTGTAACCTCACTAGTTGTGTCCCATATGAAATTACAGCATATTTTATAAGTCTTTTTACCCATCCATCTGTTGGAGGTAAGATACATGATAAAAACAATATTTTTGATAATAGAAAAGTTTTTATAATATTTATTCTAGTTTTGTAACTTAGATTACACAATTTCCATCTTTCTATTTCATCTTGTATTTTTTTTTTTTACCAATTATGACACAACCATTACTCTCTCTCTCTCTCTTGCTCTCTCTTTCTCTTTATATATATATATATATATATATATATATATATATATATATATATATATATATATATATATATATATATATGTATATATATATAATATAAATTACACACATAAAACCTTTTATTTGCTGAACTTCTGGGACATCTATGGGAGATTAGTTTTTTTTTGTTTTTTGTTTTTTGTTTTTCATTTCCAATCCAGATACATTCTGTTTTAACTTTATTTAGGGAGGCTCCAGAGGCTTGCTTGTACTCGTTAAAATATTCAAAGATCGTGTCTAATTCTTGTTTAGATTTCACAAATAAAGTTACTTGATCGTCGGGACTTGTAAAGTCCACTTTCCCTGGATAGAATGTCCTAAATATGTTGAAGTGCTGATCATTCATTATAGATTTAAGGACACCACCTTCTTTTCTAATTTTACATATTTTGGAAGAAATTTTATCATGATCATCTGTGATGGTCATCGTATTAAAATCACCGCATACAATGGTATAGAAACCGACACACAGGAGCGTTTCTTATTTTTTTTTTAAAGCTGAATTTTACCAACAGTATCCTGTGCTGTGTATACATTTATTACTCTTTTTTTATATATAATAAAACAAATCTATAAACATTAATCAAACTGGTATTATTTCACGGCTCTTATTTTAAATTTATTGTTATAAAATAAGATTGCAATACCATCAGCTTTACTTTCCCCTATTGAAAAGATTGAAGGACCTTTGGTCCATAAATTTTGAGCGTCCTGTATGTCTGCAAAACTGCTTAATCTGGTTTCTTGTATACATAAAATATCAACGTGTTCTCGACTCAATATATTTTACTTTTTCACTCGATTAATTTTTGCCTCAATCCCTCCAACATTACATGTGGCAACAGTTAAATCTGAAAATACAATAATATCTATCAGAGAAGATCCTGCTCTAAATTTTTATATGTCTATTAGTCCACATTTTCTCAACATTGTCCACATCATTTAACCTAAATTCCTGCAGACATGCATCACATTTCTTTTTAAGTAATATAGGCATAAGTAATATAAGTAATACATTTCTTAACTCATTTGTTCCCTGATTTAATCCCTCACAGATTTATTGAGGTTAAAATCAAAGACATTGTATGTGTTAAGAAAATACTTAAGAAAATATACAGTGAGTGGGACAGTATTTGATCCCCTGCTGATTTTGTACATTTGCCCAATGACCAAGAAATTACCAGTCTATAATTTTAATGGTAGATTTATTTGAACAGTGAGAGACAGAATAACAACAATCTGAAAAATGCATGTCAAAAATGTTAGAAATTGATTTGCATTTTAATGAGGGAAATAAGTATTTGACCCCCTCTCAATCAGAAAGATTCCTGGCTCCCAGGTGTCTTTTATACAGAGAACAAGCTGAGATTAGGCACACATTCTTAAAGGGAGTGCTCGTAATCTCAGTTTGTTACCTGTATAAAAGACACCTGTCCACAGAAGCTTCCAAAATCAGATTCCAAAATTTCCACCATGGCCAAGACCAAAGAGCTCTCCAAGGATGTCAAGAACAAGATTGTAGACCTACACAGGTCTGGAATGGGCTACAAGACCATTGCCAAGCAGCTAGTGAGAAGGTGACAACAGTTGGTGCGATTATTCGCGAAATGGAAGAAACACAAAAGAACTGTCAGTCTCCCTTGGCCTGGGGCTCCATGCAAGATCTCACCTTGTGGAGTTGCAATGATCATGAGAACAGTGAGGAATCAGCCCAGAACTACATGGGAGGATCTCGTCAATGATCTCAAGGCAGCTAGGACCATAGTCACCAAGAAAACAATTGGTGACACAATACAACATGAAAGACTTAAATCCTGCATTGCCCGCAAGGTACCCCTGCTCAAGAAAACACATATACATGCCCGTCTGAAGTTTGCCAATGAACATCTGAATGATTCAGAGGACAACTGGTTGAAAGTGTTGTGGTCAGATGAGACCAAAAATCAAGCTTTTTGGCATCAACTCAACTCACCATGCTTGGAGGAGGAATGCTGCTTATGACCCCAAGAACACCATCCCCACCGTCAAACATGGAGGTGGAAACATTATGCTTTGGGGTGTTTTTCTGCTAAGGGGACAGGACAATTTCACTGCATCAAAGGGACGATGGGCCGGGACGGTATGCCATCAAATCTTGGATGAGAACCTCCTTCCCTCAGCCAGGGCATTGAAAATGGGTCGTGGATGGGTGTGACAAGGCCAAGGCAACAAAGGAGTGGCTCAAGAAGAAGCACATTAAGCTCCTGGAGTGGCCTAGCCACTCTTTTCCCATAGAAAATCTGTGGAGGGAGCTGAAGGTTTGAGTTGCTGACGTTTAAGCCTCAAAACCTTAATGACTTGGAGAAGATCTGCGCAAGAGGAGTGGGACAAAATCCCTCCTGAGATGTGTGCAAACCTGGTGGCGAATTACAAGAAACGTCTGACCTCAGTATTTGGTGGCAAATCCCTTGTAGGCAATCACTAAGTCATGTTTTGCTGAGGAGTTAAATACATATTTCCCTCATTAAAATGCAAATCAATAACATTTTTGACCTGCATTTTTCAGATTTTTGTTATTCTGTCGTTCTCTGTTCAAATAAATCTACTATTAAAATTAGACTGATCATTTCTTTGTCAGTGGGCAAACATACAAAATCAGCAGGGGATCAAATACTTTTTTCCTTCACTGTACATCATTCTTTAACCTTTTCGCATTCGCCTCTTATGTCTTTGGCGTTTATATGTATATTCTAAAGTGTTTTTACTTTTCGCCAGCGTGGGAGTGTCCGCAGTGTCACCTCTGTTGTCGGCAATTGTTGGAGTTGTTCCACTTTCACCAGCTGGATGCGATGACTCCTCTCAGACCTGTAGACTTCCTGCAGGTGTAGAAATGATCTGGGTCGCTCCGGTCTCTCCCTCTGAGCATGTAGGCTCCGCTGGGGCTTGTAGACCTCCTTCAGAGGTTGAGCCTATCTGGGTCTCGCCGACTTCTACAGCTGATAGTGCAGGAAACTCAGATGCTTGCCGTTTCTCCACAATCAAAAGACTGGGCAGAGATGCTCCGCTGCTTCCAGCAGGTACTTCCGGTGTTTTCCGTCTCCCTTCCAGGGTCAGAGATTCAGCGCCGCTCTCAGTCATCACTCTCACTGGTGTTGGTACTGCTTGAGTCACTCCCAGATGTTGAGTCATCCTCACTTGTGTGTAGTTTATTTTCTTCCAGTTGTTATCCTCTATCATTTGTTGTACTTTCTGTATCATGTGTGCTTTGTGTTACCTTCTGGTCAATGTCTTTTTGATTTTTCAGCATCTTAATTTATAGCTGTAAGAATTTGTGCACTGAAAATACATATGCCCTGTTTCATTACATAAATTACATACTTTTATATTTCTACAACTCCAAACATTCCGTTGCTCGATGGTCGGAATTGTTACATATAAAAGATCGCTTTGTTTGGCCGGGATATGTAATCGTTCCATTGTATGGTCCCATGGAAATGGAATTTGGTATCTAGGATATACTTCAGTCATGGTTTTTCTTGAGTTATTTTTTTTATCTTCTGACTCCATACTATATCCCGAACTGGTCCAGCGGCTTGTCAACAGGGTTCAGTATCTCACCAAACCTTAAGAGGTATTGTTCTACATCCGAGTCAGCAATTCTCCCAGTCCAAAACTTAACTATAATGCTCTTTACATCTTGGCGAGCTTATGTAGTGATCTCCCAACATTTCCAGAATTCAATTCCTGTATTATTGAAGATTTGAGAACCTTTCAAGTGCCTGTTCTTTGTTAAAACATATTTCATACTCTTTTTCTATTAGACATACTGTTTCCGTAGCATGTGTGGTGTTTCAATACACTCGATTTGTGTTCTTTCTCGTCATTTTTTTAATTTGTAGCTTTATGAATTAAGGCATTAAAGTATATATGTCCTGGTTCGTTGCATAAGCTACAATCTTTAATATTTCTGCCGTTTTTGCCTTTGTGGCCGAAACTACTGCATTCCATTTTTTCACAATCCTTGGACTGATTTTCAGATCTGTTACATATAAAGCATCGCTGTATTTGGCCAGGATATGTGATGGTTCCATTGTATGGTCCCATGGAGAATAATTTTGGTATCTGAATTAAAGTTCCAGCCAGGTTTTTCTTGAGTTTAATTTTATAGCACCTGACTCCTTACCATATACGAAACTGATCTAATGGTTTGTAAACGGAGTTTAGTACACAGAACTTTATAAGGTACTGTTCTACATCCGATTTCGCGATTCTTCCAGTCCAAAATTTAACTATGATGTTCTTTATGTTCTGAGGAGCCGATGTAGTTTTCTCACAATTTTTCAAGAACACACTTCCTGTGTTATTAAAAATCTGAGTAAACCTCAAGAGCACTTGTTCTTGGTTAAAGCATACTTCATATTATTTTTTATTAGGCAGGGCAATAAAAGAGTAAAGGTCTGTAGTTGTTATCCACTGACCACATAAGATTTATTCAAACTTCGGACCTGATAGGCCAACTGCAGAGAGGGCCCCCTGGGGTGACATTGCGCACTCCCTGTGGTGATGATCACCTCATTAAGATGTTTTGTTTGTTTTTAAAATCTCTTTTAGAAAAGTTAGTAGTGGAGGTCTCACTCGCAAAAGAGGGTATTAAGAGTTCTAACACACTGCAGTAGTTTCTCAGGCGTAAAGAACACTAAAATGTGCTTATTAGGCCCTTCGTTTATTTGAAAATAAAGTTTCACACATTTATCAACAAAAACAGTACAAATTCATACACTCATATGTTATGAGAAGTCCAACTATAAAATATTGGTCCTTTGGCCTTTGAACAGATATTTGCTAGATTTTTTCCTTTTCAGCTTTGTTCAAATACTTTTAAAAACTACATCACTTGATACCAATTGTTGGTCAATACTCATTCTACATTGTGTTTTCCATAGTTTTGATTTAATCAAACACATGATGTACAATAACTCATGCTTGCTTTTGAACACGTTTTCTTAAAAACAACATAGAAAAATTAAAACATGTAAATTTCTATCATTAAACCCATCATTTCCTTTTTTTCTCACATCTCTTTTGAGCGGTTGCAATCTAGAAGGAAATGTTCAATTGTTCGCATCCTGACATAGGGCACACAGTTGTTTTAATAAAGCAGCTCCATTTGACTACAGCCCTTACAGCAAGTCTTCTAACAGCTACTAGCCAAGATGTGTGTCTAATGTTTTCACATTATTTTACTTTGTAAATTTATTTATTTATTTTTTTAAACCTTTTTGTATTTTGATCCTTTTTCAAGTTCCTAAATTCTAGCAGTTTACCATACATTTTTTTATCAATGATTAACAGGTAAATCTTTTTATTAGTGTTATTTACCCAATCGATATTTAAGTTTTTAAATTTAGTAATAAAATCAGCATACATTAATTTGTAGTACGGCACCTGAGCCCTAGAGCAACCTTTTTATGTTTCCAATTGGTGATGTTTCTGATCCATTTCACTTGTCTGTCTATTCCGTTTGCGATTAACTCTGCGTGCTGATATTTTGGTTTTAATAGACAACTCAGTCGCACCCAATCCTCCTAATTCCCTACTTTTATATTCCATTGTAGGTCAAATTTTACCTACTTTCTTATTACCAATATAACAATTTAGAAAATATTGAATGTACTTACAATAGCTTTCATCAGCTGAGATACTCAAAGTCTAAATCACCACACGGAACCAGTGAGTGAGAAAAGGTGAAGGTCCAATTTATTTAATTCGTTACATGAGATCCAAACAGTTTGGGACGTCTCAAAAAGTGATCTCTCAGTCCCCTGGAATGGGGCTCCCTTTTATAAAGTTGACACACCCTTGGTTTGCCCAAAATACCATTACATTATGTCTGGGTGATGTATGGGTGATGTAATGCATTTTTATGTTCTTTCCAAACCTGCTATTTTTGCCTCAGACTTCTTGAAACCTGTTGAGTTTGCACTTACTCTATCAGTTCTCCTTTTTGTTGTTGCTTTCTTTGGCATTTCCGAGCTGACTTTGAGTGAGGTCATTTATCACCTGTGTGCTTATTTCTACTTTATCATGGTACCTATATGCTTTTTTCCTGCATTGTTATTAGCATATGTACTGTATGATTTTGTCAAATTATCATTAACCATTACTTTGTTATTCTGATTACTCTGGGTCTGTGTGTGTGAGTGAGTTCATGTTCTTGGGTGCTGTGTGTGTTGCACTTCCTCTTTTTGGTCAGGCCCTAGGCCTTGCTATAATTAACTTATTTAAGAGACATTGTCTGTAAGGAAGAGAGCGTGACTCTGTTCTTTCCAATATTCTCACTAAATCTTCATTCTCCATATATTATTACCCTTGTGTTTTATTTCTATCAAAAATCTTATCCAACATTCCCTCCTCTGAGGCTTTCCAAGACTCACATCACTAATTTAGCTAATTTAGTGGGTATCTGTGAATAAACTGATTCTGCCCATCTTTGGCTAGTTGCTTAATAGTGACTTTTACCTACCCATAGTGTCTGCGATTGTACTCAACCTTTGTCTGGCTGCAAGTCGCAACTATTTCTATAATGCTGTTGTTGGTGTCTTTTAGGGAGTAATTGCTTTGATCACACTGGTTAAATACTGATTGCTTGTTCCTACTCCCTGCTATTCAGTAGCTGTATATACTGCGAAATTTTACCTATTTTGCCCCTATTTTTCTCGACTGGGTTTCCACCCTCTGTCTTGTATCCGTCGGGATGTCAAGGTTTTCTGATTACCACATTTCCTTGCTTTTCACAGTTTGTGCCTTCTGCACCCAGGGGTGGGCGAAAAAACCTCTCTAGGAAAAATTCCCACCCTGCCAGCACCCCTTGTGCTCTCGACAGCACACCTTTTCCTGTGCCTGGTTGCATTTACAATTCTTTACACATTGCATGTATCATCATAAACAGTTCATAACAAAGCACATAAACAGTTTAAGTTTCAACAAGTCAAAGTCCATTATCCTTCATTCGCGGCGTCCTTCAGTATGCTGGTTTTCTTCAACCCGGCGCACTGCGTACCGTATAGGGCCACCCTTGGGGAGGGTTACGCTAGCACTTACACCCAGGGCATGGCTCATCACTTCTTCTTCACTTTCTTGAACACACATGACATTCAAGCAAATGGAGGCATAGACTAAACATAACCAACATGACATGGTAATCCCACATGTTTAACACTGATATCCCTTTGTCAGCCCTGTCTTATTCTCGGATAGGTTGTATAGACTATTACCTTGCATTTCAGGTCGTAAGGATGACAAATTATAAACAATAACACACTTCCAATAAATCAAAAACAATAAATAAAATAACCAAACCAATAAAAAATTCAAATACTGTTTCATAACACTGTGCATCAGTTCCTCTTGTCCAGGAGGTGGCTCTGGTTATTGCTTTGTACCCGTGATCACTGGCATCCTCCTTCCCTCTATGAGGCTGTGACACCTCACCACAATAAGGACCAGGATGATAAAGAGACCACTTACGGCAACGCCAAGACATTCTAATGTTTTTCCCCGAACATTATTCCCACTACACAGTTCCCAGTTACTGAGAGCGTGGTCCACCGCACTGGCCAGATACGGCAACCACTACTCTTAATTAGTATGATCTAAACCATGGGCTTTGTTTATTTGGCCCAGTCACGGGAGAAAGGTCGCTGGGGTCACGCACAGTACACCACAGCCACTTTATATATCTACAAAGGCTGCTAAAGCCTCATAAGTCCAGACAAGTTAAGACAAGGGGAGCATTTGGCTGTGATTGATCAGCTGCTTCTATCATGCCTCTTAACGGTTGAATCCTTAAAGTGAACTTACACACCACCCAAGGCCTGCTAAATGACTAAATCCTGCCATGCCCAAACCGGCCATCATTTGTTTTACCATCTGCGGTTGTAGCGCTCTACTTATAGCTTCCATATGTTTTGGTGTACTTGTACGGCTTTCCCTTTCCAATATGTGACCCAAATATTCCCACCTGCACGACTGCAATTTCCCTTTGCTTACCTTGTCTCTAATTTTGGCAAGCATTGTCAGGATTTTCAATCAATCCTGCTGACACTGCTCTTTGGACGGACTAGAGATTAAAGATCATGACGTATTACAACACAATACTTTGATATTCCAGGGCTGGGAGATCTTGAGCTAGAAGCTGATTAATATTGACGGGCTCTCACAGTATCCTTGCTGGAGTCCAGTGTATGTATATTGTTACCCTTCATACGTAAACACAAACAGATACTGAGAATCTGTGTCAAGGGGTACACTGGAAAAAACAGAGCATAGGTCTATTACCGTATACCATTTAGTCCCTTCTGGTATTTTAGACAGAAGGGTGTGTGGCCCGGGCACCACAGGTGTTTCCAGCATGACTACTGGATTCACAGCCCTTAAATCATGTACCCAACCTCCATTTATCCAAATCTGGTTTTCTTACAGGGAAAATGGGTGTGTTGAACTGGCTTTTGGTGGGGACTAGTACTCCAGCCTCCATCAGGCCGTATATCATTGACTGTATTCCTTCTCTTGCCTGCACTGATGGTGGGTACTGTCTCTGACACGACAGCTTCACATGTTCCTTAACTTTTATTTTTGCCAAGCTTGCTGACTTAACCATCCCTGACTTAACCATTGGGTACTGTCTCTAGAAGTTCCTCACCTTCCTGTCTCTCTTTTGTCTCTACCATTGCCATCTGATAACCTTTACCACCTAGCTCTAAATATATACTAACTCTAGTTATCACCATGAGGTCGACTGCTACCACAGAGATGTGAATGAATTGCCCATCTGTGGATCTATGCATGTATGGATTTTCTGTTGGTTTCCATTCCCTAACTTCCCTTGCCGGTCTTACCATTGGCCCTAGGTCTTTCAGTTCAAAGTTTTCTGCAACCATGAGAGTGACATGGGGAGCCGTGATTTCTCCCTGATACCAGTTCATGATTCTGCATGGGAATTTTATCATGGCGGCTACTCCTTGTGGGCCGCTCACTATGTCCATTATTTTAACGTCCACCATCTGTCCCTGCTCCATTTCTTCTCCCATCTGGGCAAATTACTGGTTGTCTCCCCCTTCATCATACTCCAAGGCACAGTGCAGAGGGGTGTCTGTCTCATGGCAGCCTGTCTGTATGCATTTTAGTCATGGTCTCATTCCACATATTTTCTCTTCCATAATTCGATCATAAAAGATGCTTTTAACTTATCACCGATCATCACTGTGATTATTGGTTCTTGTTCTGGGTGCAGTGTGGTGACGTACTGCCTCAGCTCGCCCTCTGGCATTTCTTGGCCTCTTAAACTTTGGTTGAGGTTGGGTCTCCTGTATGGGCAGTGTAGAACTCCTGGTGGCACAGGGGACTGCATTGCGGGTGGATTCTGTGATTGTCCTGCATTGGTCTTGGTCTTAGTATTTGACCTCTTCTCTCTGCTCTCCACCCAGTCCAGTTCCTCCTCAGGTGATTTAAATCTTGGTTTGCCACATCCTCAGCATCCTTCAGCTGCAAAGTTTCACCTTTGGGGAAATCCTCCTCGGCCATATCGTCATCTGCTTTTTTCGTCTTCCTCCTGTCTTCCTTTCACAGGTCTTTGAAGCCTTTGAATGTTTCTTTAACTTCCACTTCAGCAGGAATCCATTCCTATTCCCCTTCGTCTCATGCCCGCATCATGTATATTCTTGCTGTCAGGGTGTGCATTCTGAGTTTTACCCATGGCATATATGGGAGTGATGGCCTCGGCTCCCGTAGTTTCTCACATGGTGGCGCAGTTCCCTTTATCTCATTTCTTTTCCTTTCTCTTGCCCTACTTTAACTTTGTCATTATTCACTTCCTTTGCCTTTCCTTCTTATTTCTTTCTCTTGCGCCTCTTTCTCTTCCCTCTCCTTCAAACCATTCCACTACTTCCTTCTTTATTTCCTTATATATTACATTTTTTCCCCGTAGCTTTATCCATACATTCTTTCTTCTTTTTTCCTCATCCCTCACTACACGTCTTTCCTTCATTTCATACATCATCAAAAAGTCATCACGACTGGCCATTTCAACACTCCTCTCCTTTTGTTTATTTATTTCCTTATTTATGTATTTTTTCCTCTTCCCCATTTTTGCAATAATGTTTAATGTCTTTTCTATTTTCTTTGTGTGTTTCAGTAATAATCTCTTTTGGATTTACTTCCGCTTTTCCAGCTGCCATCTTACTTGTGTACAAATTTGTTTATGTGTGTGTATTTTATTAAAATTTTTCAACTTCTCCCAGGCCATATCTCAAAAATCTCCAGCCCTCATAAATAAGAGAATGCTCCTTTATTTGTGGGTGTGCCTTTCTTTCGAATTTCTAAGTATTTTCACAACCAAATGCTTTCCCCTTACCTGTCAATCTTTTTGTACACACGCGGCCACGTTGAGTTCTCCCGTAGCATGGTGCTGGGTTTCTTTTTTTTTTTTTTTTCATTGGTTTCCTCTCCATTCTTCTCCTCCACCCAGCTTTCCCTATAGACTCACAGTTTACATTTGTTACTTATACAGTAAGTATACTTAATACTTATACTTATTACCTATGCAATAATATTCATTATCCATTATTCCTTGTACGATTATATTATCACTTGTTATTCATATAGTTATCTTATTATTGGTTTACAATTCAATTCAGTTCAACTCTGCTCTTTCTTCATGAATGGTTTCATTTCTCTTTCTTATACACACACACACACACACACACACACACACATGCCTATACTTTTGCGTGCAAACACACTATCACTGACCGTACACATTGTATATATAATATACACATACACACATACATATATACATATTAATTTACACTTTGACATCAATATTTAGCCTTTTACACCCTTGTTGTACACATATGAAATTAGATAAATGCAACATCACACACTCACCGGGTATGCTTTCTTACCGGGTTCCTTACCCTTATACGTACATAATACCCAGACCTGGGCCCAGGGTTTTTACCTTTTCCCTTCCGGGTCCCCACCAAGCAGTCACCACCTCTCGTGGCCGGTATCTGGGGTTGTGAGGCCTCACACCTGCCCAAGCAGACCTGACTCTCTCAGCGGTATCCCAGGCTTCTTTCTTAACTTTCACTTAACACTTTTTTTTTTTTTTTCTCTCATACACACACATTTCTTCTGATTTCTTTCGTTTCTTGTTCCTTATTTTTCTTAAAGTATCAAAACAAAATATTTCTTTCACCCTTCTCACACACCTCACTCCGTGTTGTCTTATTCACAATCCAATTATATTGGGCTCTTTTGAGACCAACTGAGTCCTTCGTCCAGTCCACGGGGCCTGAGACAAGTGACAGCAAAAATCTAAGACAGGGCTTGGGTTAAACAGGCGCCTGTAATGCCTTTTCCATACGGCCTCTTGCTGTCCCTTGAGCTCAAGTCCCACAGTCCGGTCTCTCGGCGCTCGGGTCTTAGCCCAGTCCCTTCGTGGTCGCCACAATGTAGGTCAAATTTTACCTACTTTCTTATTACCAATATAACAATTTAGAAAATATTGAATGTACTTACAATAGCTTTCATCAGCTGAGATACTCAAAGTCTAAATCACCACACGGAACCAGTGAGTGAGAAAAGGTGAAGGTCCAATTTATTTCATTCGTTACATGAGATCCAAACAGTTTGGGACGTCTCAAAAAGTGATCTCTCAGTCCCTGGAATGGGGCTCCCTTTTATAAAGCTGACACACCCTTGGTTTGCCCAAAATACCATTACATTATGTCTGGGTGATGTATGGGTGATGTAATGCATTTTATGTTCTTTCCAAACCTGCTATTTTTGCCTCAGACTTCTTGAAACCTGTTGAGTTTGCACTTACTACTATCAGTTCTCCTTTTTGTTGTTGCTTTCTTTGGCATTTCCGAGCTGACTTTAGTAAGGTCATTTATCACCTGTGTGCTTATTTCTACTTTATCATGGTACCTATATGCTTTTTTTCCTGCATTGTTATTAGCATATGTACTGTATGATTTTGTCAAATTATCATTAACCATTACTTTGTTATTCTGATTACTCTGGGTCTGTGTGTGTGAGTGAGTTCATGTTCTTGGGTGCTGTGTGTGTTGCACTTCCTCTTTTTGGTCAGGCCCTAGGCCTTGCTATAATTAACTTATTTAAGAGACATTGTCTGTAAGGAAGAGAGCGTGACTCTGTTCTTTCCAATATTCTCACTAAATCTTCATTCTCCATATATTATTACCCTTGTGTTTTATTTCTATCAAAATCTTATCCAACACCATCTAAAAGTACAACGTAATTTATTGAATTGTTTTACCAACTTGTCCTTTGGTGGGAAAATACATGATAACATTATTTTTAGATAAAATAAAAGATTTCATAATATTTATCATTGCTTTATAGCTCAAATTATGCAATTTCCATTAATCTATTTCTTTAATTATATCTTCTTTTTTTAGTCAAATTATAAGTGACACATCCATCATTATTTATATAGATTCCTAAAACTCTTAGATGTTGGTTTCAGGAATATCAACAAGGAATCTATTTTCAGGTTTCCGATCTAAACACATTCTGTTTTATTTTTGTTAAGTTCTGCTCCTGAGACTTGTTCATATAAATTAAAATGTTCAATAATGAGATCTAGATCTTCTTTTGATTTGCCGAACACAGTGATATCATCTGCATAAGCAGAGCTCACAAATCTTTCCTGACCTAATTTAACTGCTGTTAGTCTGGAATCATTTTGTATTTTATGAATCAGTGGACTTATTGCTAAAACATAAAGAGCCGCACTAAGGGGGCACCCTTGTTTAACCCCTCGCATGACTTCAAATGGTTCAGTTAAATGACCACTTACGTTTACTTGATCAAATGTTTGTATGTACGATCGAATGTACATTTCAATAAAAGTTTCAGGAATTTGTACATTCTTAAAACTTCCCATAAATACATTCTAGAAAACCAATCGAAAGCTTTCTTTTGATCCAGAGAAACCACATAAAAACATTGGTCACCTTTGTCGTACACCAGTTCCCTTAAGGAATTCAAGTTATCCCATTTTAATCTGCCTTTAGTTTGCTCCTTAGATATTATCCCATCTATCATCTCACTCATCCTATTCATCATTTTTGCAAATAATTTATAATCTACATTCATAAGAGTAAGATGTCTCCAGTTATTAATATCTTGCATATCTTCTTTTTTTATACAATAAGGACAAAATCCCATCATAAAATGTGTCATAAATGTACCCTTTTATTATACCTTCATTAAACACTGTGTTAATAATTTAGATTGGTCTAGGGAGCATGCATGATAAAATTCAGAAGAAAGGCCATCTTTCCCTGGCGATTTTTTTTTAAATTTTATTTCATTGTTTAATATCAGCTATCACTTCACTCTCTTGAAGTGTGTCACCTATTTCAGTAGGGATCGTGTCTAGATCAAATTCATTATTTAAGAACGTTCTCAAAAGGCCATCGTCGATTTCTATTGGTTTGTACATATTCAGACAAAGGTTGCGAACAGTTTTCCTTATTTCTTCAGTTTTTTTAATTATAACCCCATCTTCTGCTCTAACTGACTCGATGCGAAAGCTTTCTTTCCTTTTATTATACAAATGAATCACTTTAGTCTGGTTTAATGACTCTTCCATATTAATACCAGCTTGAACCTGAATATTTAATAAAAATTATATTATAATTTTAAACGTTATTATATAATTCTATCTCTCCTTTTTAAATTACCTAAAAAATTCTCTTAATTCTCGTCTCTTGGGCTTTTGAGCTTTAATTTTATATATTGCATCATTATAATATTGTATTTTTCTTTTTTTTCCTTATTAAAAAGACAACTTTTATATTAAAAAAAAAATCTTATCTTGACTTTTTAAAACTTCCCATAACTGACAATGATTCTTAGTAAATATGTCAAGTTTTAATTCTAGTTATTTCTTCTTTTAATTCTGATATCACAGTAGAACTTTTCAGGATCTGTGTGTTTCATTTCCAATAATTCACTCTCTCTTCACCTTTAAAACTAACCCCACAAATAACAGTTAGGAGATCAGAATCAACCAACAGTTTTGTTGTGTAGTGCTTCACTTCAAAATTATTATTTACATAAACTCTGTCTATTCTGGTTTTACAGATGAAATCAAATCTTGTAAAAGCCTTTCTTTTTGGGAATAAAGTCCTAAACACATCATTAAATTGATGTTCAATCATCATGGATTTTAGGAAAGTACCCTTCCTTCCTAATTGGACATGGTTTAGTCGCTATCCTATCTTGCTCTTCTGTTACTGTATTAAAATCACCACACACAGTCGTAGCGAAGCCGACACATAGCAACATTTTTACTATCCTAGATAACTGGGAGATGTAGAGAACTGTGAAGCCTATCTCGACGATGTGGTCGTTTTTACAGACACCTGAGATAGTCATATTTGTTTGTTAGCCCGTGTGTTTGCTCGTCTCCAGACAGCTTCTCTTACTCTGAACCTTACAAAATGGGAGTTTGATCATGTTACCGTAACCTACCTCGGTAAACAGGTTGGACATGGTACTGTTCGCCCACTGGATGCTAAAGTTACGTCCATTGCCACTTTTCCTGTGCCTAAGACAAAAAGTCTTAGGATTTCTTGGGATGACTGGGTACTATAGGTGTTTTTGTAAGAATTATTCAGATGTGTTGACTCTCAAATCTCCATAACTCTTTCTTTTGTGTGGTCTTCTAGCTGTAAGGCTGTTTTGAGGCTATTTAGATGTTGTTGTGTAGTGCACCTGTTCTTTTTGCTCCGTCTTTTGTGAAGCCCTTCAAACTTGATGTAGACACCAGTGGTACAGGTGCCGGTGCTGTCCTGACTCAGGAAGGTGCTCAGGGCATAGATCACCCGGTTAGCTTCTTTTCTCACAAGTTGAACCGTCATCAGTTGAACTACAGCACTATTGAGAAGGAAGCCCTTGCCCTTTTGCTTGCGCTCCAGCATTTTGAAGTTTATATTGGTTCTACCTCTGACCCTGTTACTGTTTTTACAGACCACAACCCTCTAGTGTTTTTACACCATATGTCTAACCGCAACCAACGGCTCATGCGGTGGTCCTTGATTGTGCAATGGTTTTAACATAACCATTCAACATAGGAAAGGGTCTGAAAATGTTGTGGCTGACTCACTATCTCTGTGTTATTTTATGGCAGTTGTGAACCTGACGTTCACTCTTAAAGGAGGGGGTGTTACGTTATTCAATGTATTTCTGTTTGCTCTGTGCCATTCGTGTGTCTGTCGGTGGTGGGCTGGGTTTTCTTTTGTCTCCTCCCTCTTCTCTAGGTCGCGCCTACTGTATGCGTCACGTTCCGGCTTGCTACTGAACAATCACGTTTTGTCCGTGACTGCTTCGGCCTTGTGCAACAGGATTGGTTGCCTGCATGCTTCTGGAAGTGTACTTAAGCCTCATCAGTCTCCATCCCAGGGTAGATCATTGCCGTTGTGTGTAGAGAGAAGTGCTTTTTTGCCTGTGTATGACACTATGCCTGTTTTGAATTTGTTTATGATCTGCCCCTTTACGATTCATGTGATACCCGTGTGGGTGTGGTGTGTGTGTGTGTACATATTACTTTTGTTAATTAACCCAGTAATAGTCACATCTGTAAATAGTGCACGGTTAAGAGTGGTTAGTAGGAAGTCTGCGCCATTTATTTTGATCCTTCTTTTCTCCTGTTTTTGGGTTAGCTAGGGAGTGAGGCAAGACAGTGTATTTTTTTTTTTTTTCTTGTAGTGTAGTTCATTTTCTTTGGTAAGTTAGAGGTTATTTTTGTTTATTGTTTTGGCCTGGCCGGCTTCCCAGCGATTAAAACCACTGTGTATATAAAAGTTGCTCCGTTTGAAGAATAAAAACAAAACAAACACAATCTTGGTCTCGCCAAACCTTTTCTTTTCTTTTTTTCTTTTTGTATGTTGCGGCCGACCTAGACCCGGGTTTGTAACAGAATATATATGTTCCTTTTAAGAAGATAACAGCTCTGAGTCTTCTCCTATAACGCCTAATGAGGTTGGAGAATACATGGTGAGGGATCTGAGACCTCCATACAGAATCTCTCCAGATCCTTCACATTTTGAGGTTCATGCTGGTGGACTTTTCTCTTCAGTTCACCCCACAGGTTTTCTATGGGGTTCAGGTCAGGGGACTGGGATGTTCATGGCAGGATCTTGATTTTGTTGTCAGTAAACCATTTTGGTGTATGTTTTGGACCATTTGTCCTGCTTGAAGATCCAACCACGGTACGTTTTAATCTTTCTGGCAGAGGCAGTCAGGTTCTTATTTATCTGATGATATTTGATAGAGTATCCTAACCAAATGTCCATGACCTCTCTGTTTGCACCAAAACCACCTCTGGTGTTTATTACCAAAAAGCTCTATTTTGATCTCATTTGAAGTTCCAGTAGTATCTTGCAAAGTGAAGACAGCGGAGTTTGTTTTTGGATGAGAGAGGATTTTTTTTTTCTTGAAACCCTTCCAAATAACTTGTGGTGATGGAGGTGACTTTGTATTGTAGTTTTGGAGAATTTCTGACCACAAGACACAACTTACATCTGCAATTCTCCAACTGTGATCCTTGGAGATTTTGGCCATTGAACCCATCCTCTTCACAGTGTGTTCAGACAATATGGACATGTGTCCAATTCCAGGTTGATTCATAACATTTACAGTTGACTGGAACTTCGTAATTATGGCCCTGATTGAGGAAATGGGCATTTTCAATGCTTGTGCTATTTTCTTATAAACACTTCCCATTTTGTGAAGCTCAACAACCTCTTGCTGCACATCACAGCCATATTCCTTTTTAAGTAATTTTGCCTATTACCTGTTTCCTAATATTTATACCCCAGTTAAACAGGAAGTCATGGTTTAACAATTTCCTGTTCCTACTTACCCAGGCGTACTCAAGAAATGTTTTAATACCAATGGGAATATACTTCAAATATATATTTTTCTCATATAATTCATGTGGTGCCAATAACTGTGGCACACACATATTTATATATTTAAGATATATAATTTTAAGATATTTTTATAAACCTGTTTTGTGTTTGAAATTGTTTGAAATCCATGAGAGCAGAGATTTTTTTTAAAGATCAAAAATTTAAACAATAAAGAAAATGTTCAGTGTCTTCTTTGCTCATATTTACCAAGGGTGCCAATAATAGTGGAGGGCACTCTCATGGGCAGTCTCAACGTTCTCCGCCGTACTGCCCCTTTATGTAACAATATCCATGACCCTGTCGCTGGTTCACTGCTTGTCCTTGCTTCTGGTAGGTTTTAACCACTGTATACTGGGAACACCCTACCAGACCTGCCGTTAGCACCGTCACAATTCGGCCCTTATGGGTTATACATGTGGGCTAATATAGTCCATAAACAGTAGAACAATCACACAGTGAGCAGGGGTTCCCCTTCCTTTAATTCTCAGTCTGTGAATCCGTGATTGGTATATTTTACTGTTTTTACTGTTCTTTTATGAGCCCTTTTTTTGAGCATTCTGCTTATATTTTATTTTATTGTATGTTTTGTGTGTGATGCTTTGAGCTACTGGGACCTTGAATTTCCCTTTGGGGATCAATAAAGTATCTATCTATCTATCTATCTTGTCAAAGTCCCTCAGATCTTTACACTTACTTATTTTTCCTGCTTCCAACACATCAACTCTAAGAACTGACTGTGCTGCCTCATTTATCCCAGCCCTTGACAGGTGGCATTGTAATGAGATAATCAATGTTCTTCCCGTCGCCTGTTTGTGGATTTAATGTTATGGCTGATCAGTATATATTAACCTCTTATATTTCTATCTGGATCCCATTACCTTAAGGTCCGCCTTATTAAATTTCACAAACAACCAAACGTTTGCAGAATCAAAAGCATGATTTTGATTTTCCCCTTCACTGCTCTCAAATAGACTGCTTCCAGAAATGGTCTAGAAATGGACTGTTCAGCAGAAATGTTCAGCAGAAATGGTCATTAGAAATGTTTAGCAGAAATGTTCAGCAGAAATGTTCAGCAGAAATGGTCATTAGAAATGTTTACCTGATTTCCCTTCTGCTCCTTCAGAACAGGCTTGGGAAGACCTGTTTTCAAATAACCCGCATAACATGCTATAGGGGAGGGTACATACTACCACTTCTTGTGCTCGTCTTGGACTTATACAGTTCAAAGTTTTAAATAGAGTCCATCTGTCCAAGTCAAGATTGTCTGTGATGTATCCGGATGTAGAGGACAAGTGTGATAAATGCCATGGCTCTCCCTGTCATCTTGGCCATATGTTTTTTTTTCTGTCCTGATCTCCATGGTTTTTGGTCTGGCTTTTTTTACTATTCTCTATTCTCAGGGCAGATGTCCATTGATTGCAATATTTGGGATCCCTCAAGCTTCAATTCATTTGAGTTCAATACAAAAGGATGTTATTGCTTTCACATCCCTTTTTATATTATAAAGTAATTGTTCTCCCAGTGCTGCGGGGGTTTCCTCTGAGTACTCCGTTACTTCCTCGCCCAGTCCAAGGACGTGCATGGTAGGTTGATTGGCGTGTCTAAATTGTCCATAGTGTATGAATGGGTGTGGTGTGTGTGTGATTGTGCCCCGCGATGGACTGGCATCCTGTCCAGGTGTGTACCCGGCCGTGCTCGATGCCTCCTGGGATAGGCTCCAGGTTTGTGTGTGTGTATTGGGTTCTTTTTCCTTTCTGTTTAGGACAAATGTCTGAACTTATATTTGTAACACTCAGTTTGTGGATTTTATTTTAAATAAATAAAAAAGGCACTGAAAGTTTCGCCCCCCATCAAATTAATTGAGAAATAATCTCGACCAATTAATCGCTTAACGTGAAAATTATCGTTAGTTGCAGCTATAATAAAATCTGTATCATGAAATTTTTTTTATTTTATTTTTTTTTTAAAAAAAACCTTGATTATTTTCAAAATAGAGTTGTGTTTGAGAAGAAGAATGGAGTGTAATATAGTGTGAATAATAAAAATTCTATTTCATTTCTATCTGCAAGTTTTTGAAAACGATGCCGTTATCATCTCTGGTAAATGATGTAAATTATTATCCAGAAAAACACAGTTCCTTCGTTTACTTCTATTTGTTTAGCGCGGTCTTTCCCTCATCAATATGGCGGCGCGTTCTTGTTGCTGGTACAGGAGACGCAACGCAAGAGAAAACGGACAAAAAAACCACACAAACAACACACAAAAAAAAAAACAAAAAAAAAAACAAAAAAAAAAAAAACTAATGGCGAAACGCCTTGCGCAAGCCGCTTTTGCTCTCCAAAAAAAAGGCACCAACAACAAACAAAAAAAAATTAGCTTTTTGTATTTTAATAAAAGAAAAAAAAATCGATTTTTTCATGTGCAGAGAATGTCCAATATAAACCCATTTTACCTCGGTTTAGTAGTTTATACATTAAACATTGCAGAAATATAAAGTTATTTTAGCTGCTAAATGACATAGCCACTTTTACACTCACTGTTGTTTATTTTATTTGCAATAAGCAGGGGAGTAAACAAGCAGTTTAGGATAAAATAAGGTTATAGTTAAATAGTGCCGTAAAACAGAATAACAAATCTCTAGTCGCATGAGTTAAATAGTGCACTACATAGGGTGTATATGTCATTATTTAATGCCTAATATAGCGCACTTAAACGGAAATGACATATTTTTGGTACCGGCACCATTTAACTGACCTCGGGTTTAGAAAATTTTAAATGCCTCAAATACAGACAAAATAACCAGCTTTTATTTTTAAAATGGATCAAATCTAACAGTAAAACTGTCAGAAATAATTTAATTTGGAGATGATTAGTTCGGTTTAATAACTCAACTGCTCAGGAGAGACCCGCTGCAGCTTTTTCTTCTGGGATTTATTCTGGTCGGAGACGAGCTGTTAGGCGTTACCCACGTGGACTGGAGGATATAGTTCCAGGTTGGAGAAAGCCTATCCTAACAAATTTACACCAGTATTTTTCACTCATGGTTTTATTTGATCCTATTTATTATTCCAGTTGAGTTTGACTTCTTCATGAATGCCAGCAGTGAGTCGTTCACTGTGTCTTACCCAGATATACTGAGTGAACTACTGAGTCACCACAACCTCAATCTCTAAATGTTTAACAGCAAAAAGCATTCAAGTCTGGTGACTTTGGGAGTATTTATTTATTTATTTGATCATATAATGTAACAAACATTAACATAAGCATGTGCTGCACAACATTTAATTAGTTTAATTTTACATTAGAATTTACTGTAAAGCGTTTTGCTAAATTTTACTATGTAAACTTTTTTAGGTATTAAAACTGGTTAGTTTTTGGTTGATGATAAAGTCCATATTTTTATACCTTGGAGCTCTGTGTTACCATGGTAATTTATAAACAATTACTAACAACATTAACTTAATCAATGCAAGTTTACATTTTATTTGATACTTGACCATTGTTACGTCCTCAGTTGTATTTCTGTTTGTACTATGTGTCATTCATGTGTCTGTGTAGGGGGACGGATGGGTGTCTTGTCTCCTCCTCTTTTAAGCCCAGTCCATTGCAATGCGTCATGTTCCTGCTTTCCATTGGACGATCACATCTCGTATACGTCTGCTCCGGCCTCGTGCTTTGGGATGAGTTGGCTGTACATTTCCAGATGTGTACTTAAGCCTCTTCAGTCTCCATCCCCGGGGCAGATCGGTGCCGTTGCTTTGTACAGAATATAGTTGGTTACCTGTGTTGATTTCTCCTGTGTAGGACCTTCTGCCTGTTCTTGACTTTGTTTCTTCTCTGCCCCTTTAAGTTTAATGATTCAGCTCCTAAACTGCTGGAAATGTGGGACGGGTTCTAACTCTTCACCAAAACTGCTTTATGCTGGAGAAGATGTTTGAGGTGAGACTTCTGTCATACGCCAGTCCTGGTGAGTTTATTATCCTCAGTCACTATATTGTCTCCAGGTTTCAGTTTGGATCCTTCAGTAGATCAGAGAGCAGATTCACTCCTGATTCTCCTGGATTATTACAGTCCATATCCAGTTCTCTCAGATGTGATGAGGAATTTGACATCAGAGCAGAAGCCAGAGCAGCACAACCTTCATCTGTAATACTGCATTTATACATCCTGCAAGAAAGAAAACCTCCTCACACTTACACACTCAGTGTTAGCTCAGATAACATCAACTACACAAAACTACACTTTATATACACAAAGTGTGTGTGTGTACCTCAGTATCTCCAGTGTACTGTGTGTGTGAGAGAGAGAGAGAGAGAGAATGTGTGCGAGAGTGTGTGCGAGAGTGTGTGCGAGTGTGTGCGAGAGTGTGTGCGAGAGAGAGAGTGAGAGAGAGAGAGAGTGTGTGTGAGTGTGTGAGTGAGTGTGTGTGTGTGTGTGTGAGAGAGAGAGTGTGTGTGAGAGAGAGAGTGTGTGTGAGAGAGAGTGTGAGAGTGAGTGTGTGTGTGTGTGTGTGAGAGAGAGTGTGTGGCAGTGAGTGTGGGTGACATACTAACACACGGATTAAGTATAGAAAATATTGTAATTTTTCCGCAGTCTGAAGTTATCTCAGACCATTATCTTATCTCACTCATAATCCGTATTGATCATAGTATCTCCACCTCGCCTCGCTACCGCATAAAATGCACATTCACATCAGCTACTGCACCGAGCTTCATAAATAACCTACCAGAGACATCAGTTAGATTTGGATCAGCGCCTGATCCAGTAGAACTCGATCAGACAACACTCCGCTACACGCTAGATAGAGTGGCTCCACTCAAAAGAAAAATAATTAGAGAAAAAAATTAGCACCCTGGTATAACGATCAACCGCGAACCTAAAAACAGAGAACTTGACAATTAGAATGTAAATCACGTCGCCAAACCAAAACTGGTGATATTTCAGACAGCCTGGAAGGAGAGCCTACTGAAATATAGGAAATCTCTTGCCGATACTAAAAGATATATTTCTCCACCTTAATAGGAGACAACCAAAACAATTCTAGATTCCTTTTCATCACGGTAGCAAAACTAACTAGGAATAAAACCACTACAGAGAAAAACACTCAATCATTACATAGCAGTGAGGATTTCATGAAATTTTTCATTTATACAATTGAAAATATTAGAGATGAAATACAGGACATTAAATTAAAACCGGACAGTACTGTAACAAACCCATTAGATGACAATGTGGCAATATCAGATCAATGTTTAGAGTGTTTTGCTCCGCTTAGAGAACCGAACTAGCTACATTAATCTTTTCAGCCAATTCATCAACCTGCATACTAGATCCCATACCTACATGTTTGTTTAAACAGATTTGTCCAGGACTAATTAAGTCACTTTTAAATATAATCAATTCTTCACTAAGCACTGGCTATGTCCCTAAATCTCTTAAACTAGCAGTTATTAAACCCTTGATTAAAAACCTGACCTTGACCCGTCCAGCTATAGACCAATATCAAATCTCCCCTTCATCTCTAAGATTTTAGAAAAGGTTGTAGCAAAGCAGTTATGCTCGTACTTAGATAGGAACAACATTCATGAAATGTATCAGTCAGGATTTAGACCTCATCATAGCACAGAGACAGCGTTAGTTAAAGTAGTAAATGACCTTCTACTGACCTCTGATCAGGGTTGTGTCTCGCTGCTTGTGTTACTCGACCTTAGTGCAGCTTTTGATACTATAGATCAGACTATTCTCGTTGATAGATTAGAAAATGTTGTTGGCATTAAGGGAACAGTCCTCTCCTGGCTCAGGTCTTATCTGACCGATCGTTATCAGTTCATAGATGTAAATGGTGATTTCTCCATGCGTACTGAGGTTACTTTTGGAGTTCCACAAGGTTCTGTTTTAGGTCCATTGCTTTTTACATTATATATGCTTCCCCTAGGAATTAATTTTTGTAAACATGGAATTAGCTTCCACTGTTATGCTGATGATACACAGCTGTATGTTTTCAGCGAAGCCAGAGGACAGACAGAAGCTTAGTAAAGTTGAGGATTGTGTAAAAGGACATTAGACGATGGATGTTAACCAAATTCCTCTTACTTAATTCTGATAAAACAGAAATACTTTTATTAGGCCCGTGTAGCTAGAAGTAATCTTTCTGACTACACAGTAACTCTGGATGGTCTTTCTGTTTCATCATGTACAGCAGTTAAAGACCTCGGAGTGATTATTGACTCCAGCCTATCATTTGATGCTCATGTAGATAATATTACTAGGATAGCCTTCTTTCATCTCAGAAATGTTTCTAAGATAAGAAACATATTGTCACTACATGATGCAGAAATACTGGTTCATGCATTCATCACATCTAGATTAGATTACTGTAATGCATTATTCTCTGGATGTTCCAGTAGGAATATAAATAAACTTCAGTTAGTCCAGAATGCAGCTGCTAGATTCCTTATTAGAACTAGAAGATCACACCACATCACCCGATCTTATCCACACTGCATTGGCTCCCAGTAAAATCTCGCATTAAGTTTAAAATACTTTTATTAACCTATAAAGCACTACACGATCTTGCACCACAATATCTAAGCGACCTTCTGGTTTTATATGATCCTCCACGCCTACTCAGATCAAAAGGTGCAGGCTATTTGACATTACCTAGAATAGTGAAGTCTTCAGCAGGGGGAAGAGCCTTCGCTTATAGAGCCCCATTGTTATGGAACAGTCTTCCAATTAGTGTTCGGGACTCAGACACAGTCTCAGTGTTTAAGTCTAGGTTTAAAACATATTTGTTTACTCAAGCCTACCCTGACTAGATTATCCTAGCCTACCCGTTTTTCTCCCTCTCTCTCTTTTTGCCGAGCCCCACACGAATTTATGGAGATATTGGAGATCCAGATCCCTTCTGCCTCTAGATGAGCCCAAATCTTCTGCTGGGACTATGGCTGCTCCTAAGGTCATAAGGACTTCTCATTTTCACATTATCTGTGTTACCTTCACATTATCTGTGGTTACCCAGATGAGGATGAGTTTCCCTTCTGAGTCGGGTTCCTCTCAAGGTTTCTTCCTCAAAAAACATCTTAGGGAGTTTTTCCTTACCACCGTCGCCCACTCAGTGGCTTGCTCAGTTGGGATAAATTCCATTTATGTTTCTCTCTGTTTTATATCTGTTTGTCTCTGTTTATATCTGTTTCTATTTCTGTAAAGCTGCTTTGATACAATGATTATTGTAAAAAGCACTTTACAAATAAAATTGAATTGAATTGAATCCCTTTATTGTATACTTTATGGAGTTACAGACACTTCCCACTTAAATTTTTGTGCCTGTTATTGGATTTTACAATATCTTTATAATCAACGACAGTTATTGGGTAGCCATGATGAGCCGGGGGTGGGTTGTGGGTTTTCGATATTTTTAACTTTGTTTTCCTTTTTATAAAAAGAAAAAAAAACTGTGACTGTTTACTGCTGTTGCTAAATTTGTTTTTTGTTTTTTTCTAAATGGAATATTTTGGAAAGGGAGGGGAGGACAGAACAGAAAAGGTGATGTAGAAATGTTCTGCAGAAATGGTCAGTAGAAATGTTCAATAAAAATAAAACTATATACAAAAAAATAAATGATGTAACTTACAGAATGAAATAATCTTTTGATGAACAGAATCAAAAGATTCGAGTCACTGGGATGAATGGAAATTACCACGCATGCGCAATGCCGATCTGCTGATTCTGACTCCACGGGGGTTTTTGGGAGGGGGGCCGCAAATAGAACAGAGGACGCGGATCGGGTAATGACAAGTTTAAAATATGAAAACCACAAAAAAGGAAGAACTGCTCCTGTAACAGAGGTTGTTTGTTTTTTATCTGTAAAGGGCGGAGCCTTTGGGTCATGAACAAGTTCAGAATGGACCGCAGCCATGTCAGTGACCAATCAGGAAGTGCGGCTGATTCAGGGGCGGGGCTTACTGAACTTCAGGAACAAAAACAGTGCCAGAGAGACTGCAGCTCCACACACAGTGTTCTCAGAAGCTTGGAGTTGGTGTTCCTTGGAGTTTTAAGAAAGATGGCGGAAAACAGAGAAAAGGCGACGGATTTTTTTTAATCTAAAGCTAGCATCAGCACCATGTTAGCTGCGCAAAGAATAATGTAGGCAAAGGTCACAAAAGACAGGCTTCATGTCCCTGAAAATATTGATTCAGGCTGGTATCGTGTGTTTGTTTTCACAACAACTAAGAACTGACGTCACAATCAGTCACACATCGTGCACATAGCCACTTTTTACAGCATTTTGGCAGATGGACAAGTGCTTTATCGTCTCTCTCAAAGCCACATCATGGTTAAAACAACCTGCTAAACAATAGTTAGTACAAGGCTTTTATTTGTATTTTTAGTTCATTTGAAGACGGACAGTGACTCGGTCTCGACAAAGTCTCAAAGCTACACTAAAGCACTTCATAACTTGCTTAAGGATTGTATCTAATTTTCCTGCTTTGTGGAACTAAAAGAGAGATTACAGTAAGCAGTGGCTGATCAGAGAAACATGGAACTTGATGAATGATGGTGATGGTTTGATTCTGTCCTCTTCCCTTTCTGCAGGTGCATTTGGTTATTTTGAGGCGACTCAAGACATCACGCCGCTACTACAAGGCCAAGGAGTTTGAGCATGTGGGCAAGACAACTCCCATCGCTGTGAGATTCTCTTCTGTGGGTGAGATGCATTTCTCTCCAAATAACTGCCGTTCATATAATTCATAAGTACTAACAAAAAGAGGTATAATTACTGTTGAATAAGTAGAGGTCAGTGTTTTTCACGCGACTTCAGGAGTTTGCATGGTGTATATATTGACCATTTTTGTGTTTGGAAAATTGTGCCAATCAGTGCTGGCATAACACACGTCACCTTTCACTTGTCCCTTTGAAACGAAGCAAGACAGAGCTTGCATGAGGCCTGTTTTTAAACTTCGGGGTGTTTTTGATCTTGTGTAGTTGCAGTGGTAGGGGTCTCCCTTCATTCTGTTGTGTTACTTGAGGGTGTCCACTAGAGGACAGCAAAATCAAAAACTAAATAAAAGTATTCATATTAAAAAATATATAGAATCTATTTGAAATGTCTTATAAATGAATTCTTAATTTTTATGAAGGGTGCCTATAATTACGACAGCACCAGTTATGTTATGCGTGAGCATATAGCGGCCACTTTGACGAGAGAAGCTCTTCTCTTTTCCTCTCATCTCCCTGCAACATGCTCAAGTCAGATTAAAGAATTATATTTGCAATTAAGACTCTCTCTCTTCTTGCAGGTGTTGTTCTTCTTCAGCGATCGTGGATTGCCTGATGGATATCACCATATGAATGGCTACGGATCCCACACCTTCAAACTGATCAACTCTGCGGGGCACCCTGTCTACTGCAAGTTCCACTACAAGGTGTGTAGTTGTGTTTGCACTTGTATGTGTACGTCTTTGTGTGTGTGTGTGTGTGTGAGACGCCTTTTCTTCCTGTCAGATCGATCAGGGCATTAAGAATCTGACTGTGTAGGAGGCAGACCGTTTAGCCTCCACTGATCCTGACTACGCCATCCATGACTTGTACAACGACATTGCCGATGGCAACTTTCCCTCCTGGACCTTCTACCTCCAGGTCATGACCATTTGAACAGTCGGAGAAGTACCCATGGAACCCATTTGATCTGACCAAGGTGCCCTTAACCTTTTCTCAGTAGCCATGTTATATATAGATAGGTGTGATGTCAAAGAACCTTTGAAGATAACGTATTCTCACATCATAAGATTGCTCTTGTTAATAATAGTGCGTTTGTAAATACTGCTCATTTGCAGGGCTTTTCTTTTACTCTTTATCTCTCAGGTTTGGTCCCATAAGGACTACCCCCTGGTTCCAGTTGGATGCTTTGTGTTGAATAAAAAGCCTGTAAACTATTTTGCTGAAGTGGAGCAACTGGTGTTTGACCCCAGTAACATGCCACCAGGTATTGAGCCAAGTCCTGACAAGATGCTGCAGGTACAGTATAATCTCACACGCTCGCGTTCTCTTAGCTGATGCTAAAAAAAGTTACACGCTACAGTGTAAAGCGAAAACCGTAATGTTGTGTAGTTCTGTAGATTACGTTACCATTAAAAAGGTTTAAATGTTTTTAAAGGGTTGGGGTGGTTAAGTCCTGCTTGTTGTTATGCTGTATATAGTAGCTGGAGTCACCTGAACAAGTGTGTTAGTTTATCGTGGCTGTTATTCAAGCCAAGGACAGCAAATTATTTGCCTAATTATTTCAGTGTCGAATGTGTGTGTAAAACCATCTTGGATGATTTTGGGTGTCGGAGTCTATCTCCATTCAAGTAGATAGATGCCTGGTGTTTTATGACTGGAAATAACTGCGTGTGAGTATTGCCAAAGGGGTTGCTGACTTTACACTGAGGACCATGTGGTTCAACGGAGAGAGTATGGAATACCACACCTTCGTGTGTCTGGGTTGACGTTTCAAGTTGATTGAGTCCTTCACACCGTCACCACTTTATTAGGAACACCTGCTCGTTCATGCCTTTATCTAATCAGCCAGTCATGTGGCAATAGCGCAGTACATAAACTCTTGCAGATGCACATCAAGAGCTTCAGGTGTATAACCTTCGCATCAAACACCACACTGAAGAAAGAAAAAAGATGTGATCTCCGCGACTTTAACCGAGGCATGGTTGTTTGAGTATTTCAGAAACTGATGATCTAGTGTTTGGACACAATAGTGGCAAAAAACAACGAACATAGAGTGATCTATCGTGTTTCTAAAACGTGTTGCTAAAATGTAATTGTGCGCCAATTATCGGCGTAACGAGGATGATAGACATAATGTGTAATGTTATTTATGTTATGTTACAAAATAAATCAAATCCATTCTAAACAGCCATTCTGATCGGAAGCAGAAGCGGTGTACATATGTCATGTATACAAATTCTGTGTATCTGGAAAATACAGACACTAAAATTAAGTCTCTCTCCTCTTATACCATTTTAATACTACGTCGTCAGTCGGTGTATTTTGCCACGTTACTCGGTTCGACACGTGACGTCGTCTCTTCTCTTATCCTGACACCCACCGCCATCGGCTTGGAGCCAACTAGCTCCAGCTGCCTGTTACTTGCCCTTATTGTGTTCGCGTGGCCAACTATCAGAGAGATGGACCCATGTGTATGACTGACAACCAGGGTGAGAAATTCTCACAGACTGGTATCTTGCCTTTAGTTTTACACACTCGGAATTGAGATCACGTCTCGGCCGAACGCGAGGTGTCCGAACTCATAGCTCTGATAATGCGAAATTTATTTATTTATTTATTTTTACAGGAGGAGTCCTGAACTACTACCCTAACAGCTTCAGTTCCCCAGATTGTCAGCCACGCTTCATGGAGGTCAAGTTTAGAGTCTGTCCTGATGTCGGACACTACAACAGCTCGGACGATGATAACCTGACCGGGGTATGGACGGGTCACATGGACAAGCAGCATTGTGGGGGATTGGGGTGTGTGTGGGGGCCACATCACATCGCAACCGTCTAACCCTCTCGCAACCCGTCTAACCCTAGGTGTGGGATTCGATGTGTAGCGCTTTCTGAACTTCTTTTGCTCCTGTAGGTTCGCACTTTCTTCAATGCTGTCCTGAGCGAGGCTGAGCGCGAACGTCTCTGCCAAAACATGGCAGGACATCTGAAAGGAGCTCAGCTCTTCATTCAGAAGCGCATGGTAACGTCTTTGCCGGTCTTTTCTTCCACTCGTCTTTGATTTTCCGGACAGTTTAGAACAGTTTTAGTCCGTCTGTCTTTACAGGTCCAGTGTTCGATGACGGTGGACCAGGATTATGGCTCTTGTGTTCAGGTGCTGCTTGACAAGTATAACACAGAGGGCAAAAAGGTAAGGCTTCATACTGACCACAGACATCGACGACGAGTTACACTTATGTTTACAGGAAGAAAAACACCGCTGTTATCGTGCTTTTTTTTTTTTTTTACTCCACAGAACTCTGTGCACGTTTATACGAAGGGAGGTTTGTCTGCTGTGGCCGCTTCTTCCAAGATACGACGTGAAATTTCTGCAGGACACACATGCGAAAGAACAAGTGCTCTTGTCAGGCATATCATTAAAAATATTAGCAGTGTAGCTGGATAACATTCTCCATAAGATGATTTTCAAGAACAAACAAAACAAAAAAACACTAATTCTGCATGAATCTTTTTGATAGTTTTGAGTAGTTGGATGTTGGGAAACGCTCGGGAGAAATGACCTGGAGACACGAGACAACTCGTAAACATGTCATCAGTGTCTCCCGGGGGGAAAGCAGGACCTCACACTTACCGGGCAGTACTGGCCATTCTCTTCTACGGAAAGTAGCTAAGGTTTGTCTAAAAACTCGCTAGATATGAAGCTAGGTGCTTCTTTGAAAAAGTTGGATGAGGAGGGTCTGCAGCGGAGAGTCATATTTTGAGTGAAAGGATTGTATTCGTGTTTTATAGAAAATAAACCCTTTAGAGTTATTTAGTGATTTCGTATTTATTGACTTTTTACCATTCAAGCACTTTAAGCCTTTATCTTTAATCTTCCCTATTTGTGGATATTCTCGAGTGAAATCGATGAGGTCACGTAGGGAACACATGAAGCAGTGATGAGAATGAAATTTCTAATCACATTAGAAATACACTGATATTTTCATATTAGAAATCAATTTGTGTACTTTAACATTATATAATATACATAGCAGTATATTTATCATCATGTGTGAATATGCTTTAAATGTGTTGGTTGGTGTGCTGTCTGTATACCGTGTCTCTTTCCGGCTGTCTGGCCGGCGAGCGCACATATATAGTGAAATCAGAGTTCTAGACCTGTCCTGGTGGGATGCTTGAGCATTTTCCCGTTTATGACGCCGCGAGTTTTTAAAGGCGGCGTTGTGTGTTGTGCTGGATGGAGCTTGACTGCCCTCGTGTGTCCACCCTCAAGAACGGCAATTTCCCCAGAAGCGGTATTCTCGGAAAGAAATCTGATATATTACTTTTAACTCTGTCTTCTTTTTTTAACCCGTTCAGGATAATTATTGTTGCAATGTAATAATGTATGATACATTACCTTTATCTTTGAAATTTCTAGGTGGCCTCATCTGTTTCACTCGAGAATGTTGGTGCTCATGAGTAATTCTGGCAGTTTCATCATGAACCCGCTACACTTGAATTTGAGATACTGAAAGTAAACGAAACTAACCAGCAATGCTTTCTTGGGGGTGGTGGTGAAGTTGAAGTGACGGAATACTGCATTTTTTGAGAAATTGCCGTTCCCGAGTTGGGCCACACGAGGGCAGTCATGTTCCTTCCGGAACAACACACGACGCTGCCTAAAACAGAAGGTAGGTTGTAGGTATTGTTACTACTACTACTACTACTACTACTACTACTACTTCTAATAATGACCTCAATCGAAGTAATTAAATACGTAATGAAAGGTGGTGTCTATATAGCTGACCTCATTTTTCTCCACAGGAGTGAAAGTATCCCAGTTCATAATTGTTTGATTGTCCAAGTAGAATAAAATGTGTGAGGAATCCGACTCTTTTTGAGCTTATTGGACATTACACATTGCTGTAACTATCTCATTAGAACTACTTAATTGCTCATAGTTCATTTTACGAATGCAACTGCTGTGACATATTTTGCCAATCTTAAACTCAACTGTGATTCTGGAGGCGCAGCTTTGGTTGATGCCTGACATTTAGGTTCAAACACAGTGCGTACATTGTAACACAGATGGAAATGGAATTGGGAAAAGAGAAGGCCAGTGATTAGACAGTGCGAAGGCTGAATTTGTTTTCCTACTTATGTGTGATGTTTGTTAGTTTCTCTTGCACAACTGTCGAAGTGCATATGTTTTCCCTGTAAATTACACTTTTTAAGAATGAGATGAGGGTTTGAGACAATGTAGCTAATTTCAATCTTCGAGAGTCCATTATATGGTGCATTTGTGAGAGCTGATAAAGCAAGACCTGAGAGTTGTTTGCATTCCTTTCTGTGGTGCTTGTAAGTTAGTGAAGTACTTGTGTGGTAGAATGTGGGCTGCTACAAAAAAAAACACAGACATTAGTGCTGATCCGCTGAATGCTGGGCCTACTAATAAAGGCTTGTGCTGCTATGTGCGACCTGTAGATGCAGTGGACGTAGGACTGTAGTATATACGGGCCTTGAGTCCAAGGACGTGCTCAAAAGGAACGTCTTGTGTTTGAAACAGTAATGTCAGTGTTGTACAAACACAGACGGCTTTTTCTAACCTCCTTACACTGATTAGGGTTTTGGCTGTATGCTTTAATATGTATGCTTTACCCAAAGTTCCTTACTATTGTATTGTACTTCAACTACTACTGCTACTAATGGAACCCAAACATTAGTACTGATAATACTAATAATGTTTTTGTATCCGTGTGTGTGTATGTAGAGAGAGAGAGAATGGGGAAGAAGAAGGCGTTATCAGGTGCAAAGCAGTGCCTAGAGTTTGTTTTCGAATAAGAGACCTACTGTGTGACCGTTGGCGTTAGGCCCGCCTCCTTGCCTGTTCTCAACTAGGTCCTGAGTGTGGATATATAGGTGGGCGCTGCGCGAGGATTTTATTGAGCGCTTGACTTTGAGAGCAGCCTCATGTCTGGAAGAGGCAAGGGTGGTATTTAATACTCTCCTTAGCAAGTGGTCCTTTTGCTACTAACTTTAAACTAAAGACTTTAACACCAACAACAGAAACACTTTTAACGAGGTGATAATTATCGCCACCCGGGTCCGGTATGTCACCCGGGAGGCCTCCTGCCGTCGGCGGGGAGGCATTGGGTCGAACTCCGCTACAACGGAGAAGGAGAAGCCCGGACAGGTCTGAAGTTGGTATAAACCTTTTAAGTAGTCAATGGATAACGACTTCAGATGTCTACTCTTTTATGCAATGCCTAATAGAAAAGAGTATGAGATATGTTTTACCAAAGAACAGGCACTTCAAACATTTTCTCAAATTTTCAACAATAATCCAGGAAGTGAATTCTGGAAACACTGGGGAGATGACTACATCATCTCCACAAGGCATGAAGAGCATCGTAGTTAAGTTTTGGACTGGGAGAATTGCTGACTCGGACGTAGAACAATACCTCTTAAGGTTTGGTGAGATATTGAACCCCGTTGAAAAGCCGCTGGACCAGTTTGGGATATGGTATGGAGTCAGGAGACTACAAGATAAAACTTAAGAAAAACCACGACGGAAGTATATTCCAGATTCCAAACTCCATTTCCATGGGTCCATACAATGGAACAATTACATATCCGCGCCAAACAAAGAGATGTTTCATATGTAATGATTCTGACCATCAGGCAAAGGACTGTGAGAAAACAAAGTGCTGGAAATGTGGAAGCTTTGGCCACAAAGGAAAGAGTTGTACAAACACTCAAGTATGTAATTTATGTAAGGAATCAGGGCATATATATTTCCAGTGTCCAAGTTCTTACAGCTATAAATTAAGAATGCCGAAAAACCAAAAAGACATTGACCAGACAACACAAAGTGCACAGAACACGGAGACCAAAACAAAGGATAAAGATGAAAATAACCGGGAAGAAAATAAACCACAAACAAGTGAGGACGACTCGACATCTGAGAGCGATTCAAGCAGCACCGATACCAGCGACAGCGAGGACTCTGAGAGCAGTGCCGAATCTCTGATCCCGGAGGGGAGACAAAAAAAACGCCGGAAGTACCTGCTGGCAGCGGCGGAGTATCTCCGCCCAGTTTTCCGTCTGTGGAGAAACGGCAAGCATCGGAGTTTCCGGGCGCGCTGTCAGATGTAGATGCTGGCGAGACTCGGATCGACTCAACCCCTGAAGGAGGTCTACAAACCCCAGAAGAGCCTACAAGCTCAGATGGAGAGACTGGAGTGACTCAGAGCATTTCTACACCTACAGGAAGTCTACAGGTTCGAGAGGAGCCATCGCATCCAACCGGTGAAAATGGAGCAACACAGACAATCGCCGACAACACAGGTGACCCTGCGGACACTCCCATGCTGACGGAAGGTAAAAACACTTTAGTCTGTACATCCAAACGCGCCAAAGACGAAGAGGAATTCTCCTGGAGATATTGATAATGCAAAAAGGTTAAAGAATGATGAATATTGCCTACCTTTCTTTCCCTTTTTTTTTCTTTTCTTTTTTTTTTTTTCACACAATGTTGAGAAAATATGGACTAATGGACATACAATTATATCTATCGGAAAAGGTCTATCGCTAAATTTGTATGGTTTTTTTTACAAATTTAACTGTTGCAACATGTAATGTTAGAGGGATTCAGGCACAAAATTAATCTAGTCTTTGATAAAAATGGTGACAGCTTTTACATTGTGGCTTTGGACCAAAGAAAAGCATTTGACTACATTTCAAGAGATTATTTGTGGGAGATTTTAAAACTATATCAATTTCCTGAAAATTTTATAAATATGATTAAATGTCTTTATGTTAAGTCAACAGTGGAAGTAAATGTTAACGGTTCCTTGACTGAACCATTTGAAATTCTGCGTGGTGTAAAGCAAGGGTGCCCTCTGAGCTGCGCCCTATATATTCTATCTATAAACCCACTCGTCACAAAAAAATCCAAAATGACCATAGACTTAAAGGGCTTAAACTAGGAAAGAGCAGAGTCGTGATCTCTGCTTATGCTGATGATATAACTTTATTTGTGAAAACTAAACAAGAACTAGACATTATCTTTGAATATTTTAACGAGAATCGAGCAAGTCTCCCGGGCCTCCTTAAATAAAGCTAAAACGGAATGTGTCTGGATTGGAAATGAAAAAACAAATTTACCATAGATGTCCCAGAAGTTCAGCAATTAAGGATTTTAGGTATATATATAGATAATAATGGTTGTTTCGACCATAACTGGTCAAAAAAAGAAGAAATAATACAAGATGAAATTGAAAAATGGAAATCGTGTTATAAAGTATTAACGAGAATAAATATTATAAAAACTTTCTTATTATCAAAAATACTGTTTTTATCATGTATCTTACCTCCAACAGATGGATGGGTAAAAAGATTTCACAAAATATGCTGTAACTTCATATGGGACACAACTCGTGAAGTTACAAAACGCGAGCTGCTTTTTAAGAGAAGAGAACTGGGAGGCCTTGGGGCTGTCGACATATCCCTAAAGACTAAAATAGCAGTGTGCAAAATCATCGCGAGTGGTATTGCCAGGCAAACCGAGTGGATAGGGAACATTTCCAACTGGAAATCTAAAAAAGGACCATCGCGAAATAGTATCCCATATTATAAGCTGATGTTTTCCGACTTTACTACCAAATTTAAAGACCTAAACATCAATTGGGTGGAAGACTCGAGCAAAGAAATATATCTTTTAATTGTCGATCGAGTTTATAGTAACCCCGTGACTTTCAGAAATTTGGAGGGAGACCAAAATAAAGAATGTCTCCAAAATTTACAGAATAAAATTCTATCTGAACATATGAGGGATATAACTTGGTTAGTCGCTGTAAGAAGGCTCGCAGTAAGAGCGGTTGTAAAATGGAGCTGCTTCGTAAAAACAAGTAAATGCCCGATGCCTAACTGTGATCAAGAAGAAACACTTGAACATTTCCTATTAGAATGTTACCGCTCAAAAGAGGTGTGGGACAAAATGAAAACGATGGGTTTAAAGATAGAAATTAACATGGTTTCAGTTTTTTATGGTATTTTCAAAGAGAAATTGTCCAAAAGTAAGTATGACTTCTTATGGTATATCATGTGTTTGACTAAATCTAAGCTGTGGAAAACACGATGTAGAATGACTATTGACAAACAATTTGTATCAAGTGATGTGGTCTTTAAAAATATTCAAACAGAACTGAAAAGGAAAAAATCTAACAAACTCTTGTTCAAAGACCAAAGTGTATGGGACTCTATTATTTTGTAGTTGGACTTTTCATGAACCAATGAGTGTTTGATTTTGTACTGTGTTTTGTTGAAAATTATGTAACTATGTGAAACCTTTTTCCAATAAAAAAAAAAACAAACAAAAAAAAAAAAAAAAAAAGCAAGGGTGGTATTTAATACTCTCTTTAGCAAGTGGTACTTTCGCTACTAACTTTAAACTAAAGTCTTTAACACCAACAACAGAAACACCTTTATCGAGGTGATAATTATACCACCCGGGGTCCGTATGTGTCACCCCCGGAGGCCTCCTCGCCGTCGGCGGGGAGGCATTGGGTCAGACTCCGCTACAATGGAGAAGGAGAAGCCCCGGACAGGTCTGAAGTTGGTATAAACCTTTTAAGTAGTCAATGGATAACGACTACAGATGTCTACTCTTTTATTGCAATGCCTAATAGAAAAGAGTATGAGATATGTTTTACCAAAGAACAGGCACTTCAAACATTTTCTCAAATTTTCAATAATAATCCAGGAAGTGAATTCTGGAAACACTGGGAGATGACTACATCATCTCCACAAGAAGTAAAGAGCATCGTAGTTAAGTTTTGGACTGGGAAAATTGCTGACTCGGACGTAGAACAATACCTCTTAAGGTTTGGTGAGATATTGAACCCCGTTGTCAAGCCGCTGGACCAGTTCGGGATATGGTATGGAGTCAGGAGATACAAGATAAAACTTAAGAAAAACCACGACGGAAGTATATTCCAGATACCAAACTCCATTTCCATGGGTCCATACAATGGAACAATTACATATCCTGGCCAAACAAAGAGATGTTTCATATGTAATGATTCCGACCATCAGGCAAAGGACTGTGAGAAAACAAAGTGCTGGAAATGTGGAAGCTTTGGCCACAAAGGAAAGAGTTGTACAAATACTCAAGTATGTAATTTATGTAAGGAAACAGGGCATATATACTTCCAGTGCCAAAGTTCTTACAGCTATAAATTAAGAATGCCGAAAAACCAAAAAGACATTGACCAGACAACACAAAGTGCACAGAACACGGAGACCAAAACAAACGATAAAGATGAAAATAACCGGGAAGAAAATAATCCACACACAAGTGAGGATGACTCGACATCTGAGGCGATTCAAAGCAACACCGATACCAGCGATAGCGAGGACTCCCGAAGGCAGTGCCGAATCTCTGATCCCGGAAGGGAGACAGAGAAAACGCGGAAAGTACCTGCTGGAAGCAGCGGAGTATCTCCGCCCAATTTTCCCGTCTGTGGAGAAACGGCAAGCATCGGAGTTTCCTGCGCTATCAGCTGTAGATGCTGGCGAGACTCGGATCGCCTCAACCCCTGAAGGAAGTCTACAAACCCCAGAAGAGCCTACAAGCTCAGATGGAGAGACTGGAGTGACTCAGAGCATTTCTACACCTGCAGGAAGTCTACAGGTTCGAGAGGAGCCATCGCATCCAGCCGGTGAAAGTGGAGCAACACAGACAATCGCCGACAACACAGGTGACCCTGCGGACACTCCCATGCTGACGGAAAGTAAAAACACTTTAGTCTGTACATCTAAACGCCAAAGACGAAAGAGGAATTCTCCTGGAGATATTGATAATGCAAAAAAGGTTAAAGAATGAAGAATATTACCTACCTTTCTTTTCCCTTTTTTCCTTTTTCTTTTTTTTTTCACACAATGTTGAGAAAATGTGGACTAATGGACATACAAATTATATCTATCGGAGAAGGTCCATCGCTAAATTTGTATGTTTTTTTCAAATTTAACTGTTGCAACATGTAATGTTAGAGGGATTCAGGCAAAAATTAATCAAGTGAAAAAGTTAAATATATTGAGTCGAGAACATGTTGATATTTTATGTATACAAGAGACCAGATTAAGTAGTTTTGCAGACGTACAGGACGCTCAAAGTCTATGGATCAAAGGTCCTTCAATATTTTCAATAGGTGAAAGTAAAGCTGATGGTATTGCGACCTTATTTTATAGCAATAAATTTAAAATAATTAAGAGCCGTGAAATAATACCAGGTCGCTTAATGTTTATAGACATATTTTATTGTGCAAAAAAAATTAGAGTAATAAATGTATACACAGCACAAGATACTGTTGGAAAAATTCGGGCTTTTAAAAAACTTAAAATGCTCCTATTACGTCGGCGTTTCTATACCATCGGTATGCGGTGACTTTAATACAATAACAGATGACAATGATAAAATTTCTTCCAAGATATGTAAAATTAGGAGAGAAGGTGGAGTCCTTAAAGCTATAATGAATGATCAGCACTTTACCGATATATTTAGAACATTATATCCACAGAAAGTGGACTTTACAAGGTTCGATAAAACATGTAAAACTAGAATTGACAGGATATATATTAATAATAATTTTGAGGCAAAATCTTACACAACAAAACTCTTGGTTGAGTCTGACCACTTGACAGTTATATGTGGCATTAGATTTAAAAATTAAAGAAAGAAGAAAACACTAGAAATTAAACACACAAATTTTGAAAAATCCTTTACTGATTATAGAATTAAAAGAAGAAATTAATAGGATTAAAACTTTAGATATCTTCACTACAAATTATTGTGATTTGTGGGAAGTGTTTAAGATTCAGATTAAAAAATTTCTTAAATACAAATGTCTATGTTTTTAACAAAGAAAAAAATGAGAAGTACAGTACAATTATGACACAATATATAAACCTAAAACTGAAAAATATAAAAGATGAAAGTGAAGAAAACAATTTAAATGATTTGAAAAAAAAGATTGAAACTTTTAATAATGAGTTTTTATTGAACATTCAAGTCCGAGCAGGAATAATTTCCGACAGCTTTTAAATCAAGCAAAGGCAATCTCACTATTTAACAAAAGGAAAGAAAGTCAATATATTGAAGCCATTAAAACAGACAATGGAACTATAGTGGAAAATCCTAAAGATATCAGAGATACTGTTGGATCCTTTGTTCAAACATGTATAACTCAATTGAAATAGATGATAATCTTTTAAAAACTTTCTTGAACGTTAAAAACAGTGTCGACCCGCCTTCTATGAGCTTAGGTGAGGAAATCAAAGAAGCTGAGGTTGTGGATGCCATTAAACAATTGAATTTAAAAAGTCCCCAGGGAAAGATGGTCTCCGTCTGGTTTTTTTAATGCATCCGCCATAGATTTGGCTAAATTACTAACACAAGTCTTCAATAATGGGATCGCTACTAGGTTACATGCATGACTCATTCTATGAAGGCGTTTATCCTTGTTGTATAAAAATGGTGAAAACGTGTGATATCAATAACTGGAGACATCTCACCGTAATAATGTTGACTATAACATTTTTGCAAAGATCATTATGAACAGGATGAGTGACCATTTGGATGTAATAATAGCTAAACAACAAACATGTGCAATAAAGGGAAGATTTATGTGGGATAATTTGAACATTTTAAGAGAACTAGTCTTTGATAAAAATGGTGACAGCTTTTACATTGTGGCTTTGGACCAAAGAAAAGCATTTAACTACATTTCAAGAGATTATTTGTGGGAGATTTTTAAAACTATATCAATTTCCTGAAAATTTTATAAATATGATCAAATGTCTTTATGTTAAGTCAACGGTGGAAGTAAATGTTAACGGTTCCTTGACTGAACCATTTGAAATTCTGCGTGGTGTAAAGCAAGGGTGCCCTCTGAGTGCGGCCCTATATATTCTATCTATAAACCCACTCGTCACAAAAAAATCCAAAATGACCATAGACTTAAAGGGCTTAAACTAGGAAAGGAGCAAAGTCGTGATCTCTGCTTATGCTGATGATATAACTTTATTTGTGAAAACTAAACAAGAACTAGACATTATCTTTGAATATTTTAAACGATACGAGCAAGTCTCTGGAGCCTCCTTAAATAAAGCTAAACGGAATGTGTCTGGATTGGAAATGAAAAAAACAAATTTACCATAGATGTCCCAGAAGTTCAGCAATTAAAGATTTTAGGTATATATATAGATAATAATGGTTGTGCGACCATAACTGGTCAAAAAAGAAGAAATAATACAAGATGAAATTGAAAAATGGAAATCGTGTAATCTAAGTTATAAAACGAGAATAAATATTATAAAAACTTTCCTATTATCAAAAATACTGTTTTTATGATGTATCTTACCTCCAACAGATGGATGGGTAAAAAGACTTCACAAAATATGCTGTAACGTCATATGGGACACAACTCATGAAGTTACAAAACGCGAGCTGCTTTTTAAGAGAAGAGAACTGGGAGGCCTTGGGGCTGTCGACATATCCCTAAAGACTAAAATAGCAGTGTGCAAAATCATCGCGAGTGGTATTGCCAGGCAAACCGAGTGGATAGGGAACATCTCTAACTGGAAATCTAAAAAAGGACCATCGCAAAAAGGTATTCCATATTATAAGCTGATGTTTTCCGACTTTACTACCAAATTTAAAGACCTAAACATCGATTGGGTGGAGGACTCGAGCAAAGAAATATATCTTTTAATTGTCGATCGAGTTTATAGTAACCCCGTGACTTTCAGAAATTTGGAGGGAGACCAAAATAAAGAATGTCTCCAAAATTTACAGAATAAAATTCTATCTGAACATATGAGGGATATAACTTGGTTAGTCGCTGTAAGAAGGCTCGCAGTAAGAGCGGTTGTAAAATGGAGCTGCTTCGTAAAAACAAGTAAATGCCCGATGCCTAACTGTGATGAAGAAGAAACACTCGACTCACACTCGACTCACATTCCTATTAGAATGTTACCGCTCAAAAGAGGTGTGGGACAAAATGAAAACGATGGGTTTAAAGATAGAAATTAACATGGTTTCAGTTTTTTATGGTATTTTCAAAGAGAAAGTGTCGAAAAGTGAGTATGGCTTCTTATGGTATATCATGTGTTTGATTAAATCTAAGCTGTGGAAAACACGATGTAGAATGACTATTGACAAACAATTTGTACCAAGTGATGTGGTCTTTAAAAATATACGTAGGACTGTAGTACTGTAGTATATACGGGCCTTGAGTCCAAGGACGTGCTCAAAAGGAACGTCTTGTGTTTGAAACAGTAATGTCAGTGTTGTACAAACACAGACGGCTTTTTCTAACCTCCTTACACTGATTAGGGTTTTGGCTGTATGCTTTAATATGTATGCTTTACCCAAAGTTCCTTACTATTGTATTGTACTTCAACTACTACTGCTACTAATGGAACCAAAACATTAGTACTAATAATACTAATAATTATGTTTTGGAGAGTAAGAGAAAATGGGAAAGAAGACATTAGCAGGTGCAAAGCAGTGCCTAGAGTTTGTTTTCGAATAAGAGACCTACTGTGTGACCGTTGGAGTTAGGCCCGCCTCCTAGCTTGTTCTCAACTAGGTCCTGTCGAATGTGGATATATAGGTGGGCGCTGCGCGAAGATTTATATTAAGCGATTTGACTTTGAGAGCAGCATCATGTCTGGAAGAGGTAAGGGTGGTATTTAATACTCTCTTTAGCAAGTGGTACTTTCTAAAACAAGTAAATGCCCGATGCCTAAATGTGGTGAAGAAGAAACACTCGAACATTTCCTATTAGAATGTTACCGCTCAAAAGAGGTGTGGGACAAAATGAAAACGATGGGTTTAAAGATAGAAATTAATATGGTTTCAGTTTTTTATGGTATTTTCAAAGAGAAATTGTCCAAAAGTAAGTATGACTTCTTATGGTATATCATGTGTTTGACTAAATCTAAGCTGTGGAAAACACGATGTAGAATGACTATTGACAAACAATTTGTATCAAGTGATGTGGTCTTTAAAAATATTCAAACAGAACTGAAAAGGAAAAAATCTAGCAAACTCTTGTTCAAAGACCAAAGTGTATGGGACTCTATTATTTTGTAGTTGGACTTTTCATGAACCAATGAGTGTTTGATTTTGTACTGTGTTTTGTTGAAAATTATGTAACTATGTGAAACCTTTTTCCAATAAAAAAAAAAAGTAAGGGTGGAAGTAAGGACTCCGGCAAAGGGGCGCTAGCGTCACCGCAAAAGTGCTTCGCGATAACATCCAGGGGATCACCAACCGGCTATTCGCCGTCTGGCTCGCCGTGGCGGTGTAAAGCGTATTTCTGGTCTGATCTATGAAGAGACTCGCGGTGTGCTCAAGGTGTTCCTGGAGAACGTGATCCGCGACGCCGTCACCTACACCGAGCATGCCAAGAGAAAGACCGTGACCGCCATGGATGTGGTGTACTCTCTGAAACGCCAGGGACGCACCCTGTATGGCTTTGGCGGATAAACGCTCCAACACCGAACGACGCGAACACAACGGCTCTTTTAAGAGCCACCCACATGTCTAGAAAAAGAGCTGTTCCGTGTGTGTGTGTGTAATAAGACTAAAACCTTTTTCTTTTGTCAAACTAAAGTATCAAACGCTGTATACAAATGGCTTAACGTAAATAATTTCTATCTGTATACACAGAGGCAATCTATATTTTTTGTAACAAATTATGTGTGCATATATATGCGCGGTATTAAATATTATAATACCGTGTTTATTTAAAACGAGTTAGAAGACGGTTTTAGTAGAAACTTCTATATCTCTCGCTCTCCTACACACACACATATATATATATATATATATATATATATATATATATATATATATATATATATATATATATATATATATGTGTATATATATATATATATATATATATATATATATATATATATATATATATATATGTGTATATAATTTTTTTTTAATACTCAAAACAATTGTGTTTTTTTAAATAGTGCACGTTGTCCTGTAAGGGCGGGAAGGGAAACAAAGGGGCGGAGGAGGGAGGGAGAGAGGAAGGAGCGTAGGAGGCGCCATGCAGGAGGAGGTACGAATTTTGTCCAATCAAAAAGGTGTCTTGTGGGCGTCATTAGCATGTGGGTCTGAAAATAGAGCGGGCGCAGGAGCGAGTCATTCTCTGGTCGGTTTACTTCGAGAACCAGCATCATGCCTGATCCAGCCAAGCGCCGCCCAAGAAGCGATCAAAGAAAGCCGTGACCAAGAGCGCCGGCAAAGGAGGCAAGAAGCGCAGAAAGACCAGGAAGGAGAGCTACGCCATATACGTGTACAAGGTCCTGAAGCAGGTGCACCCTGACACCGGCATCTCATCCAAGGCCATGGGCATCATGAACTCCTTCGTCAATGATATTTTTGGCCGCGATCGCCGGTGAGTCTTCTCGTCTGGCTCACTACAACAAGCGCTCCACCATCACCTCCAGGGGAGATCCAGACCGCAGTCGTCCTGTTGCTTCCGGCGAGCTGGCCAAGCACGCCGTGTCCGGGGGCACGAAGGCCGTCACCAAGTACACCAGCTCCAAGTAAAGCGCGTTACCGGCCGTCTTCATCAGCCCAACGGCTCTTTTTAAGAGCCACTCACTTCTCATACAAAGAGTAATCTCCTCTCTTTTCGCTTTTCTCTCGCTGTGTGTGTGTGTGTGTGTGTGGGGAGGGGACTTCTGAGCGCTGCTCTCCCGGCAATGTTCAGGCTTTGGGGTGATTATAACAGTCTGTTAAATACAGAGATGAGTAAACCTGAACAGGGTTGTAGCACGGTTTCGGGGGTTGTATAATCTGAGCAATGCAAAATGGGGCTTTAGCACAAGTTATTACGTATTAAGATTTTAGCAACAGGAAGTAACTGAAAATGGTATTCTAGTAGCACGTAGTCATTTGTGTTAAGGTTCTAGAAGCGCAATCATTCTAAATCAGGGGTCTCACTCAAATTGCCTTGGGGCCACTTTTGTTACTGTCGTCTCATAGGTGGGCCGCAAGAACATTAAAGTACTCCAAGAAAGTGCAATATTCTCAAAATGTATACACATTTTTTGACAGCTTCTTTTCACACAATTGAGATATTATTTACCCTGATGGAGGTTGTAGTACAGCTTCAAGATGGGCGTCAGTAATCCTGGACCTGTACTTGCATTTATTAAAGTTCATTGTTGAGAAGTTTTTCACACATGTGCTTCCAGAATGGAACACATTTTTAACAGTTCTGGGAAGGATGGAGGTAAGTCTCTCAGATATTGTCCAATGAGATCTGCTTTTCCCTGTGCCTCCCTGAATTTAGTTTTTAGTTCACTGTCACACTGCAAGTCACTAAGTTCCATTTGCAATACACTTGGGACATTCTCCACATCAACGGAGTCTGCAAACAACTGGAAAGTGTCAGTGTGCCTTGAAAGCAGCAAAGCGCTCATCAAATTCCTGCACTAGGTTGTCAATAACAGATGTATATTCATCACCACTAAATGATGTGCCCTCCTCCACAAGAGATCTGCATGATGGGAAATGGCTATGGTTTTTTGCATGAAGCTGACATTTCCACAAACTCAGTTTTATGGAGAAAGCTTGCACGTTTTCCTAAGCTGCTGTGATGAGCTGATCAGGGCCCTGGAGCTTCAGGTTAAGGATGTTTAGCTCATGTGTTATGTCCACTAGGAAGGCAAGATCCATCACCCATTTTGGATCATCAAATTCATGAACATCAATTCTGCCATCTTCCATGAATCTCTTCACCTCTGTTCTTAACTCAAAGAATCTCTTCAGGACATTTCCCCTGCTGAGTCAGCGCACCTCAGTAAAGTAAAGTACATCACCATATGCTGACTCAATGTCTTACAAAAAGGCCCTGAACTGACGGTGCTGCAAACCCCTGGATCTGATATGATTAATAAATTTCAGGACATCAGACATGTTGTAATGCCTACCAGCCGGCTCCATGGTAAACGAGCACGCTCAAACGCGTCACACAGCTCTTGAAAAGTATCTTCGGATGTGGTGCGGCCGTGTGTTGGACACAAACTTAGCAACTCTTCTGTCACTTTGAACTTCTCATTAATCTCCCTTATGAAAATTGTGAGCTGAGCGTTGTCAGTTTTATCTGAGCTTCCATCAAGCTCTACAGAGTATGGAGTGAAAGCTTTAACTTTATCATGTAACTGATCATAAATGTCACTTGAAAACTCGCTGATCCGCTCCACCACTGTGTTATATTGTTGAACAAGCTCTTTTTTTCTGGAAAAACTGTCATCATGCAGTACTTCAGAAACGGGCCTTCAGTGAACGGCTTTCCGGCTTTGGTGATTTGCTGCAGTATCAGCATCCTTTTCGGCTTTATGAAAAATACTTTGCTCAGATATAAATCCTCTCTGTAGCTGTGTGGCTCATGTTGCTCTCTCATCTCCCTCATACTGCTCTCCATGTTTAGTCCAATAATGACGTCTGATATTATATTCCTTCAAAACTTTTTTGTTGCATATCAGGCAGGTAGCATTTCTATTAACCTCGTTTAAACAGTCTGTGCTCATCATCCATTTTTGTTCTTCATCTTTGTTCTTCAGCACCTTGCCTGCATTTTGGCCAACTTTGACCTTTGCCATAACAAACTAAATGCATTTTTTAAAAAACAGAATTGTTTTTTTTTTATTATTTCTAAATGGAAGGTTGAATTGTCATGAAACTGCTATAAAAGATCATTAGATTTGCCGGGCCAGATTATATTATTTTTTCACACATCCTGTCGCGGGCCGGACTGAGGGGGTAGACTGAAGTGACCCTGAAGGGTTAGGACAAAGTCATTCAAAAGAATGTTTTAGCAGCATGGAATACAACACACACACACACACACACACACAAAGGCTATTGCAAAGCTGGGATAAAGGGCATTAGGGTGACATCAGAGTTGGGGTTAACGGCGTTAGGGTTAAAGCAGAGCTCGGGGTGGAAGTAAGAAGGGTGGCCCGAGGCCTGTGCTCGTTAGGGTCAAGGAGAAATCGGACCGAGCTAACGAGGAGGAGGCGGGCGGAGCGGCTGGCTGGCGCTTACGGGGCGCCTGTTTGGCCCGGGATTACAAGAACGGAGCCCGAGGAGCGCCAGCCTGAGTGGCAAAGAACGGACGATGGCAAGAGGAAGTCGCGCGGGAGTCCGCCGCGCTGTGCTCGCGGCCCCCAACGCGGCGCTCTGCTTCAAATACTACACACACCACTCGACAGCTGCAAAGTCACCAGACTTCGATCACAAGGCTCGCCTTCAACTCGGCCAGAACGCATCACGACGGCGGGCCCGATTTTCGCCCGTTTTTACACACCACATCGCTCCAAATGCGCGCACGCCGGGCTAGAAACACAACGCGCCGGCGCCTTTTCATGTCGCTCGCGAAGACTGTTGTTCTCTAACCCGGCCAGGCCGGGCCCCCGGAGAAACGAAAAGCCCGTCCTCGCTCAACGTGTGCTTCAACGTCTTGAATCTGCGTCGCGAGTCGGTTTTTCGCCGAGAAATTCCATGAGAAAACACAGCTGGCGAGCGCCTCGGTAGTGCATTCATTCAACGGCGCCGAGTTGAGTCTACACCGCTCTCATATCTGTTTTTAAGACCAGCCCCTGGCCGGCGGGGAGGGAGGTTCCTGTGTTACTCACTAACGTACAGCGTATGACTCGTGTATTCTACGTAGTTCCAGGAGAGATGGCAGAAGCCGCACCCGTTCCGCGCTGACCGCCAAAGCGCCAAAAAAAAAGCGGCTTCGAAAGCAAAAAAGCCGGCCCCTAGCGTCGGCCGAAGCTGATCGTTAAAGCCGTTTCCTCGTCTAAGGAGAGGAGCGGCGTGTCTCGCTGCTCTGAAGAAAGCGCTGGCTGCCGGCGGTACGATGTGGACAAGAACAATTCCCGCGTTAAGCTCGCCGTTAAGGGTCCGTGACTAAAGGCACTCTGGTGCAGATCAAAGGGACCGGCGCGTCTGGCTCTTTCAAGCTGGCCAAGAAGCAGACCGAAGCCAAGAAGCCCGTGAAGAAAGCCGCCCAAAGCCAAAAAGCCGCCCGCGGCTAAGAAGCCCAAGAAGGTAGCAGCCAAGAAACCCGCCCGACGCCAGAGAAGTCTCCTAAGAAGGCGAAGAAGCCCGCCCGGCGCCCGCAAGAAATCCACCAAGAGCCCGAAGAAGGCCAAAAAGCCCGCCGACCCCTAAAAAAGGCAGCCAAGAGCCCCAAGAAAGCGAAAGCTGTCAAGCCCAAGACCACAAAGCCTAAAGCGGCAAAGGCGAAGAAGGCAGCACCCAAAAAGAAGTAAAGACACTTGTTTCTTTCATGCTTTTGTTCCTTAAACGGCTCTTTTAAGAGCCACCCATATTTTCCTTTAAAGAGCAACAGTTCATTTCCAGTCCAGCTTTATGGAATCAATGCAATCCACGTTAGAAACATACAATAGTATGGATACACATATCTGCTACATATCATGTACACATAGCCACACGCAGCTACTCAGTATTTCACTAAACACATTCCCAATTCTCTCCTGCCGTCAAATGATCCTCTACTGGCTGATGTGGATTTTACTACAGGACAATAGAATTCTGATCGTGTTTCCTAAACGTCATTCCTGATCTCCGAAACGATCACAGAATATGTAGGATAACATATTGATACATAATAAATCGGTGTTAATGATAAGAATTAATAAATTCAGTATATAGTTGTTAGTTTGTGGTTTTGAATGATTATTCCCTTCTGTGTATTCATACGTGCTCTCTCTCTCACTCACACACACACACAAGCAGGAGTGGGAGTGGTGACGCCTGGAATTCGACGGCCTGTTTGTGATTGGCTAATGTGCCACTGCGTTCTTAGCCGAATAAGAGGTGGCCGTTTGTCTATATCACGCGAGAGCTTCGCGTAGACGTTTATTTCAGAGTTGTTGTTAGAACAGATCTGAGCATCAGGATGAGTGGCAGAGGAAAAACGGGCGGAAAGGCGAGGGCTAAGGCCAAGACTCGTTCATCCAGGGCTGGACTTCAGTTTCCGTGGGCCGTGTGCACAGGCTTCTGCGTAAAGGCAACTATGCCGCGCGCGTCGGTTGCCGGGCGCTCCGGTCTACCTGGCCGCAGTGTTGGAGTATCTGACCGCTGAGATCCTGGAGTTGGCCGGTAACGCCGCCCGTGACAACAAGAAGACCTGCATCATTCCCCGCCACTTGCAGCTCGCCGTGCGTAACGGCGAGCTGAACAAACTGCTCGGGCGGAGTGACCATCGCTCAGGGTGGTGTGCTGCCGAACATTCAGGCCGTGCTTTTGCCCAAAAAGACCGAGAAGGCCGTCAAGACCAAGTAAAGCCGTCCACTGCTGCTTTGTCAGTACTCAAAGGCTCTTTTAAGAGCCACCATCTCTGCTCCAAAAGTGCAGTTTTTACTGAAAGTGTACGCTACAAACTCAGCACGTCTGAAATGAGAACAGAAGCGTTTTACTTTACTACTAATTATGTGTTAATATTTAATAATAATAATTATTATTAATAGTGATGATTAGCGTTTTGCCTAAATGGAATCGGAGTGATGAAAGTGCACTTCTAAGACAGCATATTTATAAGAAAATATCTATGACGTGTAGTCAATATGTATAACTCACTTCTGGGTATGTTAAAATTTATTCAATATGTAACCTGCATGTAGAAGTACTACTTAAAGCATAATCAAATAATCTGTATGTATAAAATATTAAATAACTATAATAATAATAATAATAGTGGTAGCGTGTTGCCTGAAATCTGAGATATGAAAGTGGTACTTCTACGCAGCATATTTATAAATAAAAAAGGACTTGTGACGGCGTTGTGTGTTCCTAATGAACAAAGCATTTGTGTTAGCGAGAGCGCCAATAATGGAATAAAATAGTGGCGGGCGTCTTGTGTTTCGAACGGTGGCAGAGAAGAAGGTCCAATAGTCAACGGGTGACGTAAGACGTTCTATCGAATAAGACGAGCGGCGTTGAAACGCCCAATCAGCGCAGGGCAGCGTTATGGCTTAAAAAGGCCGCGCTCCTGAGCGCCGTTTATTCCGTTTTTTCTCTTCATGAAGTGTAGAGTTCAACGCTATGGCAAGAACCAAGCAGACCGCCCGTAAGTCCACCGGTGGCAAGGCGCCAAGGAAGCAGCTCGCCACTAAGGCTGCCCGCCAGAGCGCGCCCGGCTACGGGGGCGGTGAAGAAGCCTCACCGTTACAGGCCCCGGCACCGTGGCTCTGAGGGAGATCCGCCGTTATCAGAAGTCTACTGAGCTGCTCATCCGCAAAGCTGCCCTTCCAGCGCCTGGTGAGAGAAATCGCTCAGGACTTCAAGACCGACTTTCGTTTCCAGAGCTCGGCCGTCATGGCCCTGCAGGAGGCGAGCGAGGCATACCTGGTCGGTCTGTTCGAGGACACCAACCTGCGCTATCCACGCCAAGAGAGTGACCATCATGCCCAAGGATATTCAGCTGGCCCGCCGTATTCGCGAGGAGAACGGCGCTTAAACCACAACTCCGTCTAATAGACACAAAGGCTCTTTTAAGAGCCACTTCATCGTCTCACAAAGCAGCTCATTTTCTTCGGCGGTTTAAATATTACAACGTGGTACAGAGAGGAAGGGCGCCTAATAATAATAATAATGTAAATAATGTAAACTGCTTACTATTTCTACGTACATTAAAAAGTGTAGTTATTAACTTAGTATTTTAATGATAAATATAATGTTATATATTAATATATTGTTATTAATATTACATAATGTTTGTTTTTATAGATGAGCCGTTAATTAGTTATGTGCTTATATAAGCTGTTTATCTAGAATAGCCCAAACTCACCTTCTGTATCCGGTCGGCGTTGTGCTGGATGGAGCTCGAATGTCCCCGTGTAGTCCAAACTCGGAACGGCAGTTTCCCAAGAAGGGGTATTCTGTTCCAAGTTTGTGGTAGTTACCCCAGAAATATCACAATATTTACTATTATTCTCTTTCCCCTTTTTTAACCCGTTCATGATCATTACTGTATACATTACCTTTATCTTTGTAATGTTCTTCCCTCTGCGATGGACTGGCACCCTGTCCATGGTTGTACCTACACCTTGTGCCCGGATGCTTCCTGGGAAGAGGCTCCAGGTTCCCCGTGACCCTGAAAGGAGTAAGCGGTAGAAGATGGATGGATGGATGTTCTTCCCTATTTGTGGATATTCTCGAAGTGAAATAGATGAGGCCACGTAAGGGAACACATGAAGCAGTGATATGAGTGAAATTTCTAATCACAATAGAAATACATTAATATTTTCATATTAAAGATCAATTTGTGTACTTTAACATGATATAACGTAAGAATATTCACACATGATGATGATGATGATGATGATGATGATGATGAATATACCGCTATCTTACTTAACCATGCTGCAGAAAATGTCTCCATCTTCAGGCAGCCATTGGTTATATTTTCAGAACTTCATTACAATTAGCTTGAGGTTACTGCAGATAGTTTATCACTCACAGTAAACATTTAGTCCTATGTAAAAAAAAATTTGTTTGTAAAAAACAAAAACAATAATACAAATATATAACGTGTTCTAGTTAAATGAATGCAGTGTAGCTAATTGGCTGTTAATAGCTATACGTTGTTTGCCAAACACTTCATCTGCTTCTCATACTTCATGCTAAGGGGCTGAGTGTTTCCTTCTTCTGGGTTCCTGCACATGTAGGAATAGAAGGAAATGAAACTGTGGATGTACTGTTGTGTGTGTGTGTGTGTGTAATATATAAATATATATATATATATATATATATATATATATATATATATATTTACATTATATATATATATATATACATATATATATATATATATATATATATATATATATATATATATATATATATAAATATATATATATATATATATATATATATATATATATATATATACATACACACACACATACAGAGTCATGGACAAAATTATTGGCACCCCTGGAACTTTTCCAGAAAATACACCATTTCTCTCAGAAAAGTGTTGCAATAACAAATGTTTTAGTATACACGTTTATTACCTTTAAGTACATTGGAACAGCACAAAAAAGCAGAAGAAAAAAGGCAAATTTGACATTTTACACAAAACTCAAAAATTAGGTCGGACAAAATTGTTGGTACCCTCAACTTAATATTTGGTTGCACACCCTTTGGAGAAAATAAATGAAACCAATCACTTCCTATAACCATCAACAAGCTTCCTACACCTCTCAACTGGAATTGTGGACCACTCTCCTTTTTGAAAACTGCTCCAGGTCTCAGATTTGAAGGGAAAAGTTCCAGTGGTGCCAATAATTGACCATGACTGTATGTATGTATATAAATTTGCTGTCCCCTCAAAATAACTCAACACACAGCCATTAATGTCTAAACCACTGGCAACAAAAGTGAGTACACCCTAACTGAATGTCCAAATTGGGCTCAAAGTGTCAATATTTTGTTTGGCCACCATTATTCTCCATTATTATATATTGCAGGCTGAATATTTTCTACCATTATAATGCCAACATGTACTGTGACATACTGAAGCAGAGCATGATCAGTATGCAGTATTCCAGCATGATAATGACCCCCAAACACACCTCCAAGATGACCACTGCTTTGCTAAAGAAGCTGAGGGTGAAGGTGATGGACTGGCTACGCGCATGTCCCAGACCTAAACCCTATTGAGCATCTGTGGGCATTCTCAAACAGAAGGTGGAGGAGCACAAGGTCTCTAACATCCAGCGTGAAAAGATATAATCTAATATTTACAAAATGTTAGATACTGTATATAATCATCTGCCAAATACTTAACCGTAACTTTAATGATTTCACAAATTTTACTTTTGTCACCTATGGTCGTCTGGTCAGTCTGTTCGAGGACACCAACCTGTGCGCTATCCACGCCAAGAGAGTGACCATCATGCCCAAGGATATTCAGCTGGCCGATTGGCCCGGAGAACGGCGCTTAAACCACAACTCCGTCTAATAGACACAAAGGCTCTTTTAAGAGCCACTTCATCGTCTCACAAAAACAGCTCACTTTTCTTTCTTCGGTGGTTTAAATATTACAACGTGGTACAGAGAGGAAGGGACATAATAATAACGTGTGTAAATTATGTACAAGGCTTTCTATTTCTATCGACATTAAAATACTAATTTAGTAACTACACTTTTTAATGATTAATATAGTGCTATGAATATTACATAATGTTTGATTTTATAGATGAGCCGTTAATTAGTTATGTGGTTATATAAGCTGTTTCTGTAAAATAGCCCAAACTCGCCTTCTGTTTCAGGCGGCGTTGTGCTGGATGAAGCTCGACTGCCCTCGTGTGTCCAAACTCGGGAGCTGCAGTTTCCCTGAAGTGGAATTCTTGTCCAAGTTTGTGGTAGTTAGCCAAGAAATATTACATGATTACTGTTACTCTTTCCCCTTTTTAAACCCGTTCATGATCATTACCTTTATCTTTGTAATGTTCTTCCCTCTGCAATGCGAACTGGCACCCTGTCTATGGTGTACCCTGTCTTGTGCCCGATGCTTTTTGGGAAAGGCTCCAGGTTCCCCGTGAGCCTGAAAAGGAGTCAGCGGTAGAAGATGGATGGATGGATGGATGTTCTTCCCTATTTGTGGATATTCTCGAATGAAATAGATGAGGCCACGTAGGGAACACATGAAGCAATGATGAGAATGAAATATCTAATCACATTAGAAATACATTAATATTTTCTTATTAGAAATCAATGTGTACTTTAACCTGACATAATAAACAACAGTTTATTTATCATTATCATCATTGTGTGAAAATGCTTTAAATGTTTTGGTGTGCTGTCTGTATCTCTAACGTGAAGTGACGAAAAGGGATAATTGCCATGTGGTTGTTGACAAAATGGCCAAGACATTTTCTCTTTGATTGCAGAGGCCTCATAAATGATTTCCTGTCTACTGAGACTTCATGCAGGGACACGAAAATGCAACTTCATGCAACACAGGTAAGTTTTTTCTTCTCTATATTTTTTATTTAAAGCCATGATTTTTTTTTTCTCATTTGTAAGTCGCTTTGGATAAAAGCGTCTGCTAAGTGAATAAATGTAATGTAAATGATATTGATCATTTGGAAGCCAATTGACTACAGATTTGATCCATTGATTTCTCTCTTTTCAGGCAGCCATTCGTTATACTTTCAGAACTTTATTACAATTCGCTTGAGGTTACTTAACCATGCTGCAGATAGTTAATCACTCTCAGTAAACATTTAGTTCTGTTTAATTTTTTGTTTGTAAAAAGAAACAAACAAAAAAAACCAATATTACAAATATATAACGTGTTATAGTTAAATTAATGCAGTGTAGCTAATTGGCTGTTAATAGCTAATTAAAATATTAGACATCTACTTCTAGGCGATGATGTCACCAGCCCCTCACATGCTCCAAGTTCACCCCAAATTGTCTGTCGTTTGTGTTCCATTAGTCACAAAAACGAAGCGTTTATTGGCACACGTTTTCTTTTTCACAAAACAGTTGAAGTAACAAGGTAAAATCCAAACGACAAATCACATAAAATAGTTGCATTCTGTATGCATTACGTAAATAACACAGTAACATTGTCATAAATAAATTCACTCACCATAATGTTTGCTGTAGCTCTATCAATACATGTGCCGTGTGTGTGTGTGTGTGTGTGTGTGTGTGTGTGCTGTGTTACGTTACACAGGGTTGGTCATGTTGCAAGAGATGCACTACGGACTATGCGGATTTCCTCAGCATCGCTGTAAGTGAGCAGCTCTGAGGCACGGCTGTGTCTCGAACCTCGCCATGTTCATTATGCAGCACTGTAGTGCGCGATCTTTGCTGAAATAATGTATCCAGAGATTCTCAAATGGTCCAATCCCACAATGCACTGCAAGACACTTGGGTCTGGCTAAAGTAGTTGTGTGCGTGTTCTAGGACAACGTGGTTCTGTTGTCATAGACCATTCCAGAACTTTGTTGTGTTGTATTGTCTCCTCTAGAACAGCATGGTTTTGTTCTAGAACTAATCTGGATTATCATAGAGCTCGATATTAAGAAGTTGTGTTGTTGTCTGCTGCTGCTTCTAGAATTGTGTGGTTCTGGTCTATTATTGTCGTTGAAAGAACCATTGTGCATCATTATGTGGTTTTGTCCTAGAACCATATTGTCACGTGGTTGTGTTCTAAACCGTAGTGTGTGGTCCTGTTCTAGATTGTACTGTTGTCTAGTTATGTTCTAGAGAATCAGGGTTTTGTTCTAGAATTGTTTGTTGTCTAGTTTTCTTCTAAAACCGCATGGTTCCTTTCTGAGAGTTTGTGGAAAATGGTTCTGTTATAGAATTGCATTGTTGTATAGTCCTGCTCCAGAACAAAATTATTCTGTTCTAGAACCCAGTGGTTCTAAGCGGCATACCCCCCGCTTTCTGTTCTAGAACACCATGGTTCTGTTTTAAACAGCATAATGCTTGCGTACTATTATGAACCTATAAGCCCCCAAATCTCTATTAGAATTGTATTTTTGTGGGACTCCGTTTAAATTTGGTGTTGCATGTTCCAGGACGGTTTCTTGGAATTCTAGAACCATGTCATTGTGTGTTTCTGTACTAGAGCTTGTTGGTTGTTTTGTGTCTGTGTTCCAGGGCTGCATTAAAGGTCACCATAACAAGGAGAAACCCCGAGCGCGGTGAAGCCCCGAGGTGAAGTTCTGGAGAGAAGAAGGAGCTGGAGGATCTGAAACAGCGCTTTTATGAATATCGTCATACAGGCTCCTAAACCCTTGAGTTCATCCAGTTAAGACCCAGTTACACGCTCAACACACACACACACACACAAAACACACACCATCACAGTTCAGAGTAATAATGTTACACTCTAATAGAGATCACTAATCCTCTGTTTATGTTCTTGTTTGTGTTTCAGTGCTGATGAGCCGCTGGTGGAACTGCAGCAGAAAGTGTCTCCGTCTCTGAGACAGGCACTCCAGAACCTCAAACTAGCAGAACCCAATCAGATTTCAGAGAAAGGTAAACCTTGGCCAATCAGAACAGTTCACCAGAACCGAGAGGCTCAACACGACCCCGGATCGTGTGTGTGTGTGTGTGTGTGTGTGTGTGTATGTGTGTATGTGTTTCTTTCAGACTTTCTCTTGACCAGCAGCTGACCAGGACAAGTGTGTGTTTCATCCAGGATTTCCCATTTTCCATGAAGGGTGAGACAAACACACAATACCACAACTATACAACTAGTATTGAACCTCTATTCAGTGCTGTAACATGTGTGTGTGTAGGATGAAATACTGAAGCTGTGTTGGATAAGATTTTTGATAGAAATAAAACACAAGGGTAATAAAATATGGAGAATGAAGATTTAGTGAGAATATTGGAAAGAACAGAGTCACGCTCTCTTCCTTACAGACAATGTCTCTTAAATAAGTTAATTATAGCAAGGCCTAGGGCCTGAACCAAAAGAGTAGTGCAACACACCACAGCACACATACCCAAGAACATGAACTCACTCACACACAGACCCAGAGTAATCAGAATAACAAAGTAATGGTTAATGATAATTTGACAAAATCATACAGTACATATGCTAATAACAATGCAGAAAAAAGCATATAGGTACCATGATAAAGGAGGAAAAAGCATACAGGTGATATATGACCTCACTCAAAGTCAGCTCAGAAATGCCAAAGAAAGCAACAACAAAAAGGAGAACTGATAGAGTAAGTGCAAACTCAACAGGTTTCAAGAAGTCTGGGCCAAAATAGCAGGTTTGGAAAGAAAATAAAAATGCATTACATCACCCATACATCACCCAGACATCACATGTAATGGTATTTTGAGCAAACCAAGGGTGTGTCAACTTTATAAAAGGGAGCCCATTTCAGGGGACTGGGAGATCACTTTTTGAGACGTCCCAAACTGTTTGGATCTCAGGTAACTGGAATCAATAAAGCTGGACCTTCATCTTTTCTCACTCACTGGTTCCGTGTGGTGATTTAGACTTTGAGTGTTTCTGCTGAGAAGCTATTGTAAGTACATTTAATATTTTCTAAATTGTTATATTGGTAATAAGAAAGTAGGTAAAATTTGACCTACAGCTGCTGTCAGAGGAAAACATTGGACTTCAACACGTTTCTTTCTCACGAGGGATACAGCACAGGAAAGGTAAAGGAAACGTATACACACGTGAACAGCCTCTGAAATTCTTATCAAGTATGAGATTATTTTGACTTGCTGTGTGTGTGTGTGTGTGTGTGTGTGTGTGTAGGGGAAGAAGGTGGTACCGTGTCACTTTGAATGACATCAGACTGCTAGTCATGTGACCATCTCATCTATGCTAAACACGCCAACCCAGAGCTGTGTTCAGTACAGGCCAACAGCACCAAGGTGAGTTTGTGTATAGTGTGTGTGTGTGCGCGTGTGTGCGTGCGTGCGCGTGTTGACACCTACATTCTTCCTGTGTGTGATATTGTACAAATGACTGTTTGCCCTTACTTGTTTCTATTAAACCGTGTGTGTGTGTGTGTGTGTGTGTGTGTGTGTGTGTGCGTGTGTGTTCTCCATGGTAGGTGTGTATCAGAGTGATCTTTGAGGGAGAGAAGGAGTTTGAACAGAATATCAGTCTCTGGGGAGGTGAGTGTACCAAATCTCAGCACTAATGAACATGAAACCTTGACCAATCAGAGCACAGAGAACTGTAAATGTAGACCAATCACAACACAGACAAAGGTCAATGCAGATCGATCTGAATGCAAAGAAAGGGAAACAATGACCACTGCTTAACGTGTTTCAGTGAGAAGGTAAAAGTGAGGTCACTGTTCTGTTGTGTCCCGGCAGGTCATTGATGTCAGCGAGAGTGCCACGAACATGATAGCTGCCAAAATCCAGATAGTCATGATGAAGGCGGACTGCCACATGGCACTTGTGGTCAGTCATGTCTGTGGTCTAACAGATCCCAATTCTTATTTCTAGATCATTTCCTCAGCTCACTATAACACAAGCTTTTTTTAACCAACTAAAAACAGCTAATGAACAAGTCTATGACTGTGACCTCATTAAATATGCGAGCTGTTATGAATATGACCGAACGTAGGATTTGGAAAGCAGTGAAGCTGGGAATTACCCGGTATTGGCTGAAAGTCTTTGTCCAAATTTCTGATCAAAAGTAAAGAAGGCTTACTTAATAAATGATGACCGTGAACTACATGTTTAAAGATTGCAGACTCCTTATTGGCTATGTGCGCGCGCACACACACACACACACACACACACACACATTAAATATGTAAGTGTTTACATAAGTAGTAAGTGTGTGTGTTTGATGTTAACTGGAAATGTGTGTGTACCTGGCGCTGTACTCCTCTGATGTGGCCAATCACATTGTAGATCCGGGTCACCTGATTGTAACTGTGCACGTTCATGCGCACTTTACGGAAACGAAACACATGAGCGTTAGCAGCTGCGGTGAGGGAAGAGGATGTACTGGAATTTTGGGAAGCCCCACCCCCTTGTCTAGACTGAATCTGTAAGTGTATTCTACGGAGAGGAAAAAAAAACTTTAATATTTACAAGATAAATCCAGAACATACCTTAAATACGTAATGTAATAATAATGAATACATTTTTTTAAATAGTGTGGAGGATAAGTTAATTCACCTTTAGTGGATTAGGCGGGGGTTAAAAGGGTCTCCGGCCCTGTTCAGATTCAGGACGCGTTGGCCTTGTGCCCCGCCTCCCCCGGCAGGTTCCATCCTTCAGGGTACGGCTTCACACCTTCTGTAAGTATCCGTCGCGTCCGAGTACAACACGATGCCTTAGGTAAAAAAGCCATGTTAGCTGGTGCCAAACACACACACACACACCTTACTGATTGCTACATGCCCACAAGAGAACGAAGTACAACGGTGAAGCAACATGCTAGCGTGAGTGTAGGCTAATCTTGCAACCTAGCATAGCCAGGTAAAGTTTGGAGAGAAACTGACTAGCTACTGTATGCTCAACAGCGTGTGTATGCTAGTTGAGACAGCAGGGGCTGAGGCATATAGCTAGCTCACTGTGTGAACAGCATGCGGCGTGTTAGCCGAAATGAGGGGCCGAAACGGAACAAGGCATATAAAATAAATAGCCATTGAGTGTCGGTTCTGCAGGTTGAAAACACCGTTGCTGAGCGAGATCAGAGGAGAATGAACGGACTGGTCGGAGCTGACAGGAACGACTGACCAAATATGTACACTTTACAAGCGGGGTGAGCAGAAAAGCATCTCTGAATGCACAGCACATCAAACCTTGAGGCAGATCAGCTACAACAGCATGAGGCTACATCAAGTTCCGCTTCTGTCAGTCGGAGAACTGGAACGAAAGCTAAACTGAAAGCTGAAGATCATCTGAAATTTGATGTAAATATTACGTGAAGTTCTTGTACCGTACATCACTGCAATAATCTGTCAGCAGGAACCCTCTGTCTGATTCCGTGAAAGGGTACGCTGGCGTGTTTTGCTGCCGCTCCTGATACCGTTTGGTTTGTTTTCGTTGTTATTTTAAGTCATATTTATTTATTTTTTAATTTTGCCAGTTTCTTTTAGTTACATTGTCTTTAGTGCCATTGCGAGTGCGATGTGGTGGTGCCATTCTATTTAGTTTGGTCTGTAGTTTTTATTTCTGTTTTTATTTATGAGCTCCACTGGAATCACCTGCAGCGTGTTACTCTGTATCTACTCCTCAGCTCGGCTGTGTGTGTGAACGGATTGTATGAGTCTGTGCTCGCAGTGCACTCCGGAGTTTCACTCGCGCTGGCCCTACGTGTGTGCACTCACCGACCATGGCGCTAAAGTACACTACACGCGCATTTGAATCTAAATCAGAAGTGTTATGGCCTAGCCAAAGACTCTTACAATCTCTGTTGAGACGCTGGACTGCTTCGTCCTAAGCGATATATCCATCAGGGTTTGAGGCGCAGTTTTGCTGTTTTGTCCTCTCCTAACATCTTTGTCCCGATCTGCCACTGTAAGACCAACAAACTGCTTCATACTGGTGATGATCACAGTAATTTAATATCGGTTCCCCGCGTGGAGATTAATCCACCGGCGTCTCCGGTTCAGAGCCCGGCTTATGCCGCATTATTCAATGCACGGTCTGTGAATAACAAAGTGCTGGTTTTATCGGATTTTATCACTGATAAAAAGCTGGACTTGTTGTTCTTAACTGAAACCTGGCACTAAAGAAAATGATGGGCTCCTGTTTAAAGAGATCACTCCAGCGGGCTTTGGAGTTTTAGATCTCCCGAGGTTATCTGGCAGAGGCGGAGGCATTATTGTGGTTTACAACACAAGCTCTGTATCTGTTCCCAGGTTTCCTTCATTTGAATGTCTGGTCTTGAGTATCTCCGCTCCTGTATCCACTGTCATCGCTACAGTCTATAAACCACCTAAGGCTAAGGCGCATGCAGCTTTTATGTCTGAGTTTGCGGACTTCCTGTCGATGTTGAGCACGAAGTTTGACAGAATTTTGATTGTGGGAGACTTCAACATTCATGTGGACTGTAATGACTCTGTGGTGGCCAAGGATTTTCTGTCACTAATTGACTGTTTTAATTTCACTCAGTTTATAACTGACCCGACTCATAACAAGGGTCATATGCTGGATCTGGTGATTGCTAATGGCTCATTTGTATCTGAGTTTTCTGCTACTGACATTGGACTGTCTGATCATTCAGCTGTCTTTTTAACCTTGAACTGTATCATTCAAGTGAGCCTCCTATCCGAACAGTAACCTTCCGGAAGTGGAAGTCTATCGATCAGACAGCTTTCTCCAATTCTGTGGTTTCCATCCTAAGCGATCTTCATCCATCATCACTGGAGGAGAAAGTTCTGCAGCTAAATTCCACTCTTGCTGCTAATCTTGACACTTTTGCTCCTCTAAAGTCACGTAAGGTCACATTCACCCGCTCTGCTCCCTGGTATAATGACAATCTGCGCTCTAGAAAGGCTGTATGTCGGAAAATGGAGCCGAAAAAGGGCGCTTTACCGGACTGAGTGTCTACTATCAAGCGTGGAAGGATCTTCTGGGGATTATCGTGCACTACTGGAGACTGAGCGAGTCTCTTACTTCTCTGCTGCTATTGTAAAAAATCAAAATAATCCCAGACACTTGTTCCAAAACCATAAACAGATTGCTTCAAGTTAATGCTGTTACCACTTTGCCTGTTTCTCAGCAGCTCTTTGATTCCTTTCTACAGTTTTTCAATTCTAAGATTGTCAATGTTCGTAAAGAAATTTCTGTTAACCCTGACTGTGCCACTCCACTCCTTCGTCCTTCTGGGTTCACTGGTGTTTCTTTCACCCATTTCTCACTGCTTGATTCTGAGGCTCTCATAAGGGAGGTCTCCAGCATGAAATCTACCACCTGCCTGCTGGATCCAATTCCCACGATGCTGTTTAAATCGTGCTTTGCTGTGTGGTGCCCTGCTATCCTCAGCATTATAAATGAATCACTGGAGACTGGGGTTGTTCCAGCAGTACGGAAGACTGCTGCTATTACACCTGTCCCCAAAAGAGAAAAATGTTTCTGTGGATGATTTTAACAATTTTCGCCCCATTTCAAATCTTCAGTTTTTGGCAAAAATACTTGAGCGTGTTGTCGCCTCTCAACTATGTTCTCATCTGACAACCAACAAACTCATAGCACTGAAACTGCGTTGGTCAAAGTTACAAATGACCTTTTGATGGCCTCTGATTCTGGAGCTACCTCGCTTCTTATTCTTCTTGACCTTAGAGCCGCCTTCGATACTGTGGATCATGGTCTTTTACTTACCCGCCTTGAAAGTGTTTTTGGTGTGTCCGGGAAAAGTTTTAAACTGGTTTAAATCCTATTTTACTGACCGGTTCCAGTTTATTTCTATAAGTGGCTTTAGATCTGACACTTGCTCAGGTACACATTTGTGTACACATAGTGTTTTTCAGACACTTAAATTTACTGTGTGTTTATGTTGTAGGCTGATCGGAGGCAGTCCATGGCGTTTGTGATCGATAATACTCCTTAAAAAATTGCATGTGGGGACAGCAGTCTGCTGCAGCGTGGCAGCAATCTGTTCCCTCAGTTTAGCAATCTGTTCCCTCAGTTTAGCGTCGTGCGCGTCGCATAAACTTGGGTTTATATGGTCATTGCAGTACTTCTCTATTCTATTTCTAAGAAATAAACACACCAAAAAGACATATGTATTGTCTTAATAATGTGTATTGAGTGGACATAGAACCAATAAAACTGAATATATTTGTACATTTTTCTCCCGTCAAAAGCCCGGAAGCGGAACGCCGACTTTTATGTTAATGGACTCAGTAAGGGCGCCGTCTAAAAAGTGCATGACCCGGGCGCTTCCTTCACTTCTTTCTGCGGTGAGCAAGAGACCATAGGACTTTTCGACGGTGTACAACTGCCTGGTAAGTCCAATTTATCAAGGTTTAAGGGTAGATTTAATGCTATGTTGTGTTTTGATTTGGATGTTTCACAGCTTTTAGTTGTGTAACGTTGTCTTTATTGTGCTTTGCACTCCAAACCCAACCGTTATCTTCACAGGCTTTCTTGTTAGCGACCTCCATTAACAGTGCGAGTGCTTTTCCAGTTATGAAGTTTTGAATTTCCATTTACTCTGTTTAAGTGACCAGATTTTAAAAACCGAAACTGGAACACTATGTCGCCATGTGTTTTCCATGCACACGCGTAGTGTTGTGTCCTGCATCTGTCAGTAAAGTAACATGGTGATGGCTAATAACGTTAGTGAAGCCTGGGATCACGTTTGTTTTACTGCTGGTGCAGCACACCTTCACTCCATTCCGGTGCTTATTACCTGACTGCAGTGAGTGGACAGGGGAAAGAAAATAAGAAACTCAAAATAATAGAACTAATTCTCAAGGAAAATCAATTTAATTGATCATTATTGGAACTCATAAAGGGAGAGATTTGATTAACTAGCCAGTAGGCTAGATACCATTGGTGACTTGGTACATACTGACCCAAAAGTTCAAAGTAACTTAATTTTTTTCCTGTCGATAAATCATACCTTTTTAATAGAATGGACCAGAGTTTCCACATGTTCCTTCGAGAACATCGGAGTTTAAGTGAGGTTATTGCCACCTTCATCAATGAAAAGGTATGACACCCCATTGCCTTTAAAGTCTCCACCAGCACACTGCTTTTCAATTCATCTGCAATGCAACCTTCAAAATCTGCACATGCTGTATCATTATCAATATGTCTTTGATACATCCATACCATTTTTCTTCATCAATAGAATTTGAGAGCGAAACTTTGTGAATGGTATTTCTTCCACTGCAATCATGTAGGCTGCGATTGAATTTTATTTTCAATTCCCTCATGTCGTTAAACTGGTTTCTGTTCATCTATACAGCTGACGTTTATCCCCTGCAGGACGCAGTGCAGAGTTTTCTTTATTTGTAAACCATACAGGAGTGCAACGATATCTGGGAGGGCAGGCCAAGAGATGAGAGTTCAATAGCCTAACCCAGCAAGACCTATCGTAATCCCTTTTTAATTTGTTTTAAAATTGTTTGTAACGGTGGCCACTGGTGATTGGCAGAAAAAAAAACTTTAATTAAATTAAAAGTTAGTCACTTTGGCGACCATTTTAGTCGCGCCATCTGGAGCCCTGTCTTTATCTAAACCTGACTCTATAATCACAGAAGCTTTTGATATGATCCTCATTTGTTAGAAAACAATCCGTTATAACAACCCATGCGATCTCAGTCAATCGACACTTCTGCATTTGTATCCATCAGTACCCCTCGTTGTATCAAAGTCAACGAACACTGCAGCAGAGTGAATGAGGCGAATAGATGCGTGTTTCATGTGTTGTAATTTTAATGTTTTTCCAGATTGACTGCTATGCTGTCCATGGTATGACAGATGACTAGCTAATTAAACACGGTCCCCAAAATTGAAGATCAGATAGCTATTCGGCAGTACTGCTGAAGAGAAGTGGCTGCATTGAAAGGAACCACAGCAACTATCTCTTACGGCTACAGAAAGCCTGATGGCCAAAAATAAACCAAAGACGGCCCCCAAGAGAATTCATGGGGATGATCGTTCCAGAAAAATGTTTGGTACCTGTAATGCTCTGAAAATGGACCGTACTTTTCAAATGGGATCGCTTGAAGAACTAGGGAGCTCTTGCATTCAGGTAAAAGAGAAAAGGGGAGGGATCAGACATTTGAAAGCATTGAAGACTACATACGGCACAGCTGGGGGAGACTGGCAAAGAAGTCTTTTTTTCCCCAAATAGAAAATGTAAAATAGGCAATGCCAATGAATTTGAATTCACCATGCGAGATTTTACTGAAGATCAGCTGGATCCATTGACCACACTAGCTCAGCAATATGAGAAGAGAAAAGTTAAATTGTTGAGACTGTATCCATCTTGCAAAAAGATTGACACTGATGCAGATGAAACACTGCCAATGCTGCTACCTTACCTGGTGAATCACAAAATGCACCAGCCCTCACAAATGAATCACGCTGTGCAGCTGCTGCGTCACATGGAGCTGTTTCCATTATTGGATCTCCCAGTGAAACTGCTTTCACAACTGGAACTCAAGTACAAGTGAATTTGCTAGTCCGCTGTCGAGTGAAACTTTGAATGCAGTAGCTCCTCTCCACGAGAAGAATGACATGCCCAATAAGAAGGGTTTAATTGTTGTACCAAAGGCATCCTTTTTAATTGATGAGGAAATTGTGCTCGGTTATGCTTTTCTCAATGCTTTCCAGGATGACCTTGATACCCTTCCAGTGGACCCAGTGCAGGAGGAAAGTTCATTACAGGACCGGGAACATCGTCAAGCACCAAAGACCACCAGGTTAAGGCTTCGCCGGGTGAAATGTTTTCAATGACCTAAATGCTGCTTTTAAAAAATGGTTGTGTGTTTGTAGAGGCGCTCTTGGACATTGAGATGGTCTTACCCAATGGTAACAGAGAGAAAGGGGAAGACAATGGTGGGGTTTTGCGTGATGCGCTAAGTGAGTAATGTGAAGCACCTTTATTATGACATGCACTTCTGGAAACCTACTTAAAATACTAATGACGAGACACGACATGAAAGATGAGTGGGAACACGTAGCTAAAGTCATGGTCCTAGGCTACAACATATTGAAGTACTTTCCCATTTTGCTCCCCAAGCCCTTCCTCTCCTACTGTCTTGGACTTGAAATCATAGATGACCTTTTTTCAACATTCTTAGACAGTTTCCATTGAAGAAAAAGAAATTACTGAGCAAGTGATGAAAGACTTCCAAGCTATCTCTGGAAAAGAGAAATGGATGGATTTCCTAGAGGCACATGATGTCACAGAAGCAAATGTCAGAAAAACCTTACTTGAAGTGGCACATAAAGAAATAGTTAATAGAGCAGTGTGCTTAAAGGGCTGAAACTGCCCCCAGGAGAATTGAAGTGCTGGCCAGCCTCACTCCTACACCCAGGAAGGTTGTTGCCATGCTTCAACAAGAGAGAAAATCAGATTCTTGATTTTCTCAAGAAGTTTTTAAGGAACTGTGGTGAACTTCGACTGAGGAAATTTCTCAGGTTTTGCACTGGTAATCGTTTTAATTGATTACAAATATTTGACCATATGGCTTGACATAGCAGAAACATATTTAGGAGTTAAAGAAATACTCTTCGCCAATACAGAATTTTGTTCATTAATCAATGATTATTTTAATCATCCATCCAAACAAATCCAAATTGGTTTTGTTATTGTCCTTTTAAAGGGATAGTTTGGATTTTTGTCAATTTAAGTGGTAAATACTCGCCAGTAATATAGTTGATGTTGTAGTAATGCCAGAAATGCAGTTGATGCATAAGAGTTACTTTGCTTAACATTCCCCTGGTCAGAGTTCTGTTCGGGTTCCAAGTGAACTGAGGTTGGCATTGGTATGACAAATAACTTTAAACTAAAAAGTCTAGCTAGCTGACTGACCTTCAGTAAAAAACTGACTAAATCCCTACCATTTAAATAGCCACATAATTTTTGTCATGTTTTCCAACAGGTGCAGACCTCCTAGTTGCCCAGCATATCCAGGATATTCATGGAGCCGGAGAGTATGTTTACTAGAACACCCCAGGCCCACACATGCGGCTGTGTGTTTGAAGTCCCAAACAACTATGCGTCATACCCAGAGTTGGCTGAAGAGTTCATTAATGTTCTTGACGCAAAACAGTAACATGTGGGTCATGGACATTATTTAGTGGTAAGTGACTGGTGTGAAACAGAATTGTATGAATTTGATTGGGGAAACTCATCAGCTAGTGGCCAGCCTGGTAGATAGATAGAGGGGATATCAGGATAAAACATAGGCAGGTCATCTATATATGCCGCCCGCATGTATGACAGTCCATGAAACATAAAAGATGGTATGATGCATACAAAAGGGAGGTTGGATATAAGTCTGTAATTTGCCAGGTTATAAGGATCGAGGTTGGGGTTTTTTTTTGAAAGATGGTTTGATCACTGCTAGTTGACAATTGTGGTCCATTTCTGCCATTTTTAATACTTTCAAGGTAAGGGGGAAAAAGACGGAAAAGCATACTATGAGCCCTTTAGTGTGTTCTAGATATTGTTGCATGCAAACATACAGTCTACAGTTACAAACCCAAACCCACCCAAAAAGCGCAGGCATACCCCAGCAAAACTCAGTTGCCTGAAACGAGGATGTCAGGGAAGTGAGTAGTATAACAGCTGAGGGTAAGTGAAATCAGTATAGGTATTGGATTTGTAATCTAAAAGTGTAAAGCAATCCGCAGTGACAGTAGACGCCATGCCATGTGGGAGAACCTCTTCAAAACTCCAAACCAGGAAGTTCTTATCTATTACTCAGGACACCAGCACAAACTCCACCTGCAGGAGACACACGTTGCACACAGAGAAGAGGAGGAGCTAGGCAGGGCTGTGACAGACCGTACATCTGTATTTCCCTGTGTTCATATCCATGTCCTGTTTCTGTTGTAGGTGGTTTGATGCTTGGCTGCCTGGGGGAATCTCTGAGGGACAGCATATTTATTTGTTTTTCTATGTTTTGTAGGTGTTCTAAATGTTAAAAAGCAATAAACTAGCTATATTTAAGAGTGATGGTTCTCACTTTGTTCTTGTTCCATGTTTTTTGCAAAAAATAAATAATTTGCTTGTGGGGGGGTTTTTTTTTTTTTATCCGGGCCAGAAATAAAAAGACCAGAGGAGTTCTTTCACAAACCAAATTTGAGATAACTTTGAAGACTTAACAGTTGTCATTTTGGTTTCTCAATGCTCTTAACAGTTATTAACATTCATGTCTTCATCTGCCACTACATGGACTTTTTTGGTAACTTCTCACCTGTTTGAAAGCACAAATGGTTTCGCAGGTCTATGTAGCAGGCAATGCAATGTGTACTAATGACAGTTTAATATCTATAGTTCCCTTTATAAACCTTTACACTATGTCTATATTCTGTATTGCATGTCCTTCCTCTGGGGTGTTTAGTGTAGTCAGTTCCGTTCGTAGGGAAAGGTAGAGGTCAATAGCAGTGTATGCATCCAAAGGAACGCAGAGATTGTTCTGTGCCATTACGTATGTGCAGAGGGTGAATATATCACAACCAATGTCACAGCGGTGGATGCAGTCACCTTCGCACCTGATGCAGTCTTCCTCTGACACTTAGCACAAATAGTCCACTGTGTCATATTATTCTGGAATAGTATACATGACATAGAGGCCGCACATGGGGAACACGTTCATTCGTTGATGGACGTATCAGGTGGCTGTTCCAGGCCTCCTTGGTTGAATGCAATTCATCCTGCATAGGTGACAAAAGTAAAATTTGTGAGAGTTACGGTTAAGTATTTGGCAGATGCTTATATACAGTATCTAACATTTTGTAAATATTAGATTATTAATAATTAGATTATTTTCACGTGGATGTTAGAGACCTTGTGCTCCTCCACCTTCTGTTTGAGAATGCCCCACAGATGCTCAATAGGGTTTAGGTCTGGAGACATGCGTAGCCAGTCCATCACCTTCACCCTCAGCTTCTTTAGCCAAGCAGTGGTCATCTTGAAGGTGTGTTTGGGGTCATTATCATGCTGGAATACTGCATACTGATCATGCTCTGCTTCAGTATGTCACAGTACATGTTGGCATTATAATGGTAGAAAATATTCAGCCTGCAATATATAATAATGGAGAATAATGGTGGCCAAACAAAATATTGACACTTTGAGCCCAATTTGGACATTCAGTTGGGGGTGTACTCACTTTTGTTGCCAGTGGTTTAGACATTAATGGCTGTGTGTTGAGTTATTTTGAGGGGACAGCAAATTTATATACATTCATGGTCGAAATTATTGGCACCACTGGAACTTTTCCCTTAAAATCTGAGACCTGGAGCAGTTTTCAAAAGAAGAGTGGTCCACAATTCCAGTTGAGAGGTGTAAGAAGCTTGTTGATGGTTATAGGAAGTGATTGGTTTCAGTTATTTTCTCCAAAGGGTGTGCATCCAAATATTAAGTTGAGGGTGCCAACAATTTTGTCCAACCTAATTTTTGAGTTTTGTGTAAAATGACAAATTTGCCTTTTTTCTTCTGCTTTTTTTTGTGCTGTTCCAATGTACTTAAATGTAATAAACGTGTATACTAAAACATTTGTCATTGCAACACTTTTCTGAGAGAAATGGTGTATTTTCTGGAAAAGTTCCAGGGGTGCCAATAATTTTGTCCATGACTCTGTGTGTGTGTGTGTGTGTGTGTATGTATATATATGTATATATATACACACACACACACACACACCAGTACATCCACAGTTTCAGTTCCTTCTATTCCTACATGTGCAGGAACCCAGAAGAAGGAAACACTCAGCCCCTTAGCATGAAGTATGAGAAGCAGATGAAGTGTTTGGTAAACAACGTATAGCTATTAACAGCCAATTAGCTACACTGCATTCATTTAACTAGAACACGTTATATATTTGTATTATTGTTTTTGTTTTTTACAAACAAAAAAATAAATTAACTTAGGACTAAATGTTTACTGTGAGTGATAAACTATCTGCAGTAACCTCAAGCTAATTGTAATGAAGTTCTGAAAATATAACCAATGGCTGCCTGAAGATGGAGACATTTTCTGCAGCATGGTTAAGTAAGATAGCGGTATATTCATCATCATCATCATCATCATCATCATGTGTGAGTATTCTTACATTATATCATGTTAAAGTACACAAATTGATTTTTAATATGAAAATATTAATGTATTTCTATTGTGATTAGAAATTTCACTCATATCACTGCTTCATGTGTTCCCTACGTGGCCTCATCTATTTCACTCAAGAATATCCACAAATAGGGAAGAACATCCATCCATCCATCTTCTACCGCTTACTCCTTTTCAGGGTCAGGGGGAACCTGGAGCCTCTTCCCAGGAAGCATCGGGCACAAGGTGGGGTACACCATGGACAGGGTGCCAGTCCATTGCAGAGGGAAGAACATTACAAAGATAAAGGTCATCTATACAGTAATGATCATGAACGGGTTAAAAAAAGGGGGAAAGAGAATAATAGTAAATATTGTGATATTTCTGGGGTAACTACCACAAACTTGGAACAGAATACCCCTTCTGGGAAACTGCCGTTCCCGAGTTTGGACACACGAGGGCAGTCGAGCTCCATCCAGCACAACGCCGCCTGAAACAGAAGGTGAGTTTGGGCTATTCTAGATAAATAGCTTATATAAGCACATAACTAATTAACGGCTCATCTATAAAAACAAACATTACGTACTATTCATAACAATATGTTAATATATAACATTATATTTATCATTAAAATACTAAGTTAATAACTACTTTTTAATGTACGTAGAAATAGTAAGCAGTTTACATAATTTACACATTATTATAATAATTATTATTATTGCGTCCCTTTCTCTCTGTACCACGTTGTAATATTTAAACCGCCAAAGAAAATGAGCTGTTTTGTGAGACGATGAAGTGGCTCTTAAAAGAGCCTTTGTGTCTATTAGACGGAGTTGTGGTTTAAGCGCGTTCTCCGCGAATACGGCGGGCCAGCTGAATATCCTTGGGCATGATGGTCACTCTCTTGGCGTGGATAGCGCACAGGTTGGTGTCCTCGAACAGACTGACCAGACTGACCATAGGTGACAAAAGTAAAATTTGTGAAATCATTAAAGTTACGGTTAAGTATTTGGCAGATGATTATATACAGTATCTAACATTTTGTAAATATTAGATTATATCTTTTCACGTGGATGTTAGAGACCTTGTGCTCCTCCACCTTCTGTTTGAGAATGCCCCACAGATGCTCAATAGGGTTTAGGTCTGGAGACATGGGTAGCCAGTCCATCACCTTCACCCTCAGCTTCTTTACCAAAGCAGTGGTCATCTTGGAGGTGTGTTTGGGGGTCATTATCATGCTGGAATACTGCATACTGATCATGCTCTGCTTCAGTATGTCACAGTACATGTTGGCATTATAATGGTAGAAAATATTCAGCGCCTCATATATAATAATGGAGAATAATGGTGGCCAAACAAAATATTGACACTTGCAGCCCAATTTGGACATTCAGTTGAGGGTGTACTCACTTTTGTTGCCAGTGGTTTAGACATTAATGGCTGTGTGTTGAGTTATTTTGAGGGGAACGCAAATTTATATATATTATTATATTATTATTATATATATATATATATATATATATATATATATATATATATATATATATATATATATATATATATATATATATATATATATATATATATACACACACACACACACACACACACACACACAAACACACCAGTACATCCACAGTTTCATTTCCTTCTATTCCTACATGTGCAGGAACCCAGAAGAAGGAAACACTCGGCATTACTAGCGCCAAGTATGAGAAGCAGATGAAGTGTTTGGCAAACAACGCTATATACCAGCCAATTAGCTACACTGCATTCATTTAACTAGAACATGTTATATATTTGTATTGTTGTTTTGTTTTTACAAACAAAATTTTTTTTATAATAGGACTAAATGTTTACTGTGAGTGATAAACTATCTGCAGTAGCCTCAAGCTAATTGTAATGAAGTTCTGAAAATATAACCAATGGCTGCCTGAAGATGGAGACATTTTCTGCAGCATGGTTAAGTAAGATAGCGGTATATTCATCATCATCATCATCATCATCATCATCATCATCATCATGTGTGAATATTCTTACGTTATATCATGTTAAAGTACACAAATTGATCTTTAATATGAAAATATTAATGTATTTCTATTGTGATTAGAAATTTCACTCATATCACTGCTTCATGTGTTCCCTACGTAGCCTCATCTATTTCCCTCGAGAATATCCACAAATAGGGAAGAACATCCATCCATCCATCTTCTACCGCTTACTCCTTTTCAGGGTCCCGGGAACCTGGAGCCTCTTCCCAGGAAGCTCCGGGCACAGGTGGGGTACACCATGGACAGGGTGCCAGTCCATCGCAGAGGGAAAACATTACAAAGATAAAGGTAATGTATACAGTAATGATCATGAACGGGTTAAAAAAGGGGAGAAGAGAATAATAGTAAATATTGTGATATTTCTGGGGTAACTACCACAAACTTGGAACAGAATACACCCTTCTGAAAAACTGCCGTTCCCGAGTTTGGACACACGGGGACATTCGAGCTCCATCCAGCACAACGCCGCCGGATACAGAAGGTGAGTTTGGGCTATTCTAGATAAACAGCTTATATAAGCACATAACTAATTAACGGCTCATCTATAAAAACAAACATTATGTAATATTAATAACAATATATTAATATATAACATTATATTTATCATTAAAATACTTAAGTTAATAACTACACTTTTTAATGTACGTAGAAATAGTAAGCAGTTTACATTATTTACACATTATTATTATTATTGCGTCCCTTCCTCTCTGTACCACGTTGTAATATTTAAACCGCCGAAGAAAATGAGCTGCTTTGTGAGACGATGAAGTGGCTCTTAAAAGAGCCTTTGTGTCTATTAGACGGAGTTGTGGTTTAAGCGCGTTCTCCGCGAATACGGCGGGCCAGCTGAATATCCTTGGGCATGATGGTCACTCTCTTGGCGTGGATAGCGCACAGGTTGGTGTCCTCGAACAGACCGACCAGGTATGCCTCGCTCGCCTCCTGCAGGGCCATGACGGCCGAGCTCTGGAAACGCAAGTCGGTCTTGAAGTCCTGAGCGGTTTCTCTCACCAGGCGCTGGAAGGGCAGCTTGCGGATGAGCAGCTCAGTAGACTTCTGATAACGGCGGATTTCCCTCAGAGCCACGGTGCCGGGCCTGTAACGGTGAGGTTTCTTCACGCCGCCGGTAGCCGGCGCGCTCTTGCGGGCAGCCTTAGTGGCGAGCTGCTTCCTTGGCGCCTTGCCACCGGTGGACTTACGGGCGGTCTGCTTGGTTCTTGCCATAGCGTTGAACTTTACACTTCACGAAGAGAAAAAAACGGAATAAACGGCGCTCAGGAGCGCGGCCTTTTTAAGCCATAACGCTGCCCTGCGCTGATTGGGCGACTCGAACGCGCTCGTCTGCTATTCGATAGAACGTCTTACGTCACCCGTTGACTATTGGACCGTCTTCTCTGCCACCGTTCGAAACACAAGAAGCCCGCCACTATTCTATTCTATTGGCGCTCTCGCTATCACAAATGCTTTGTTCATTAGGAACACACAACGCCGTCACAAGTCCTTTTTTTATTTATAAATATGCTGTCGTAGAAGTGCACACTTTCATATCTCAGATTTCAGGCAACACGCTACCACTATTATTATTATTATTATAGTTATTTAATATTTTATACATACAGATTATTTGATTATGCTTTAAGTAGTACTTCTACATGCAGGTTACATATTGAATACACTTTAACATACCCAGAAGTGAGTTATACATATTGACTACACGTCATAGATATTTTCTTATAAATATGCTGTCTTAGAAGTGCACTTTCATCACTCAGATTCCATTTAGGCAAAACGCTAACCATCACTATTAATAATAATTATTATTATTAAATATTAACACATAATTAGTAGTAAAGTAAAACGCTTCTGTTCTCCTTTCAGACGTGCTGAGTTTGTAGCGTACACTTTCAGTAAAAACTGCACTTTTGGAGCAAAGATGGTGGCTCTTAAAGAGCCTTTGAGTACTGACAAAGCAGCAGTGGACGGCTTTACTTGGTCTTGACGGCCTTCTCGGTCTTTTTGGGCAAAAGCACGGCCTGAATGTTCGGCAGCACACCACCCTGAGCGATGGTCACTCAGCAGTTTGTTCTTCCAGGAGTAGGTGAAGGCAGCCACCACCTTTTACAGACCCCAACTGCTCTGTCCACTCACTTGTCTTGGTGAACTTTCTCTGTACACAGAGAGAGAAAAATATTGCAATATATAGTTCTCATTTGTATTTTAACTATAAAATTTGATTTATTTATATTATTCTTACAGCAAAATCACAATTCTTCTGCTTATGTACATTTTGTTGTTTTTATTTCACACCTGATTTGATGAAGTAAACATCTGTTTCCATGCCAGTAAAACACCTTTGAATCTTATTCAATTTAAGGTAATATAACAATCAATTTAAGGTAATATAACTGCTGTATATAAATCAAATGCATATTATAACACATGCTCAATGAACTTCTTATGACATGGCATGCAACAACCACATAGCAAGCATAAAACTGTGTGAATATGAACATACTATAAACAAATATAAAGAATATAAAAATAGCTATCAAAAACATACAAGCACTGATAAGCTACATTTAGGTTAGGCCTATTTTGTGTTAAGCATTTGTTACTATTTGTTACTTCAATGATTGTAGTAATATATCCTCATACCATGAGCAAAATAACTTAACATAATACTCAAATGTATATTAACTGTGTATAACTTACCAATAGCGGAGTTCAGTCGGTGCCCGAAGCATTGTAGCCTTCTCCATCTGTTCAACTCGGCGGCTTTGATGATATTGGTCCCGCTATCTGTGGTGATGCAGCCCTGGCGCTCCTCGCCGAGTCCCCATGAGGCGAGCGCTTCCGTAATTCCGGCTGCAATTGCAGCGATCCGCGTTTCCTGCATCGGTTTCTCTTTTGACACAGCTGGTGATGAGGATGTGGGTCGCGGTGATATTTCAGAGACAGGTTGGCTTAAACCTTTATGATGCCTCATCTTCTGACTCTCAGAATATTCTATCGGGTGGAACTGCTTCAGATGGTGGAACAGATTTGATGTGTTCCCGCTGCTAGTCGTCACCACTCTCCGACTCATTTTGCAGTGCACTGAAACCTGAAGTTTATCAGAGCTTAGATAGCCAAACCACTTCCATACCACTGAATTAGTCTTTCCTCTCTTATCGACTATTTTTGCTTTCTCTTCACTTGTGGAAGCTCGCTCAGTTGCATTTGTATTGCGGTCAGGGGTACTCATTTTATAGCTAAAACTTGCCGTGTTGGAGCTTAGCCTTACACTGCCGAGCACTGGCTGCGTGCATGTGGTTTACGTCATCACGCACGTAGCTAATTGTGTTCTGCTCATTCTACTCGGCTTGAATACAACGAACTGACTCCTGTGCCCTGAACGTCAGTCAGTGACAAATGTTTTAATGTATATCGAAATATCGGAAATGTGTTTAAAAATCATATCACCGTTATTGAGAAAATTTATATCACGATATATATATTGGTATTGAATTATTGTCCGGGCCTACGATCTGATTATTATTCTGCAGTGCCTGGAACGTCCATTTCACCTGAAGTAAAGTTAGGCTCTTCTCGGGATGGTCTAAAATGTTTTTTAAAGAGATTTAGATCCGTCCGGACGAGCGAGTGGAGTTCAGCGGGCAATTTGTCTGTCAGTGGGGTCCAATCTGATTTGGGTGTGAAAGGAGGAGGGTGGTTTTCTGTGTCCTGGTGGAAATAAGCTGCCAATTTAAGTCTCCTGTGGTATTGTTGTAGGTCGAATTGTGTTTGTATTACCTGTCGTTTCCTACCCGTTATGCCCGACGGAATGAATGTGAGGCCTCTATCAAGAAGGCTGAGTTGAGAGGGCGTGATGTGGAATTTCTTAGACAGAATAATGACATTTCTATTCCCCTCCTGTGTATGCAGGCTCGTGGGGATATTTATTTTAAATATTGCAGCCAGTGCCGGAGCATGTTGCAGGCCGTGTCAGCCGTCCAATGGATCTGGTCGGGTTTGGTTTGAAATTCGGAGGCGGGTAGGGCCAGAATGTGTATATGGTTTTTGATGATGTAGGCGTTGAGAGTATCCAAATGAGTCTGCTCGTTGGTCGGGAGCTCAGGGGAAAAATTCACCACTGGCACCCAGATTTGTGCCAGAGGGAATTTTTCTTTGGCTGTTCTCAATAGCCCCTGCAGTCCCTTGATGGCAGTTTTGTGGATGTTGTTTAGCCTGCCGTTGATGCCCAGAGACGAAATGACATGTTCTGTGTCGATAGAGGCTGTGTTTTTGTCCAGTATCTGTTTCACATGTGTAAACTTGGATAGCTCTCTATCTGTAGGTCGGGGTTCTTGAACGGCGGCATCCTGGACAAATTGGAGTCCCCAAGAATGAGGAATTTTCTTCAGGCCGTCAGTGTCCGCAGAGAACTTTCTTTTGGTCGAAATATGTTGGTTGGTCGGTCTTCCCGTACTTTACAGTGCACTGCGGGAGACGGGCCGGGCCCCAGGCATAGAAGGGCCTGTGTGGTTGTCTTAAGGCTAGTGACAGTGTTCGGGCTCAACGTCACTTCTTGTGCCGTGACATTCTCTTGCATTTCGCGCTCGGGACTCAAGGTCACTTCTCGTGCGGTGACATTCTCTTGCACGTGCTCCTCGAAACAGATGAGGTCATCCTCCTCTCTGATAAACGGAAGGGTCCGGATCGCTGTCTGGGTCCTCCTGCCTAACGGGGACTACTCGTGCAGACGTAGAGACCGTAGTAAGAGGCTGAGACTGCCGTCGTCTGTGTATCGTGTGCCTGTATTGTTATCACTCTAGCCGGTGTATTTTGTGGTTGAGGAGGAGTAGGGGAGGGATTCAGGGTCTCAGATTCCTCTACCCTCTCCCCCGGATCGGTGGGAGGAAGGACCGTTTGCCACGTCTCTCCCACCAGCCCATGAGCCTCATGCACAGTTTTGTCTTTGAGTCTTTTGCCAATACCTCGTTTTGCCCACACGATGGCAGTGTTGAAGCATTCTTCCCAATCCTTGGAGGAAAGGTGCGCGTCGTCGTTTCTTCCACCAATGCATCTTCGTAGTGGTTTTTGAGAATCAGCATTGTGGTGTATGCCCAATTTTTGCATTGCCCTCAATGAGGGAGCGTGTTGTGGCGTTTGGCAGAACAGGTTTGATGACCTCTGACAAATGTCTTTCGATTTTGTCGATGGCAGGAGGCTGTTCCTGGCTGATATTATTTAATAATTTTGAACAGTAGACGGGTCTTGGTGACAAAGTCAGGGTCATCCGAGTGCTTAGGCCTCGTGTTGGGTTTGGGATGTGTGTTTTTGTTTTTTATGTATAAGGGCGCCCGTCGCGTGCTCCATCCTGTGCCCACTACGTGATCCCTTGTTAAAGGCTTTAGGTCGGGACATGAACGTTATGGCGTGCGGGGAGGCGTCCTTTTTGTTTCAAAATTGTGGTTTGCCAGACCGTTGTTGGAACTCACCGCGGTGCATCTGCACTGCTCCCCTGTGGCCACCGTATGTTGACCATGTCCGCGTAGGAGAGCATTCCCTCTCCCTGTGTGTACGTGGCTCCGGTAGCCACCGTATCTGCTCATGTTCCCATAGAAGGGTGCTCTCTCTACCCGTGCAGCATATGCTGTACAGGGTCGTGATAAATGTGGGACGGGCCGACCATACCACAACGGAATGCGTTTACCTCGGCGTGTCTCTTTCTGGCCAAACCATGTTTTAGTCATTTTCTTTTTCAATTCTAAATGGACAGATTTGATGGACTCCGGTGAGTGTATTGTTTATTTCCTTTTTAGTGTGATTAGTAAAAATCCACATTAATTTAAAACACCAAAAGTTCATAATGTCCTATTTTAATGTTTTTATCTCTTTTAGGTGTTGGGGTGATAAAGTAAGGCGTATTTTTAATGAAATTATGAAACAAGGTCAGTGGAATATTTTCCTTAAATTTTTGTTAAATTTAGATTTTTACTGATATCCAATTTGAACCTTTTTATATTTTGTACCTTTGAAAGTAATGTCTATTTTAAGTCTAACAAAGAATATAAATTAATAGAATACTTTCCTTTAGTTTATTAGGCAAAGTTAAAAAAAAAAAAAAAAAAGGGGTGAAAAGAAAAGAGGAAAAAAAGGAACAAGCCTTTGCAACGTTTCCGTTCTCTCAGAACCTTCTTCAGGCAGGCTTGTTCTGTTTTTTTTTTTAAAGAAAAACAAATTGTTCAAAATGAATAAAATGATAAAATTAAAGCAAATGAGTGGATGGAGAATCAAAAAATAGCAGAATTTAAAGTGCAAATGGTTGTTAGAAGCTTTCTCTCTGAGTTTGGAGCAATGAGTTGTCCCTTTTAAAGGGTGGGGGGCGGGACACAATTTAAACCGGCCAATAGGCGTCTTTCCCCTCCTCTTGGGTTCAAAAACAACCTCCCCTCATTTTCAGAGCTTTGTGGAAACTCTTTCAGAAGGTTTTTAATGTAAACACTGTGATGGGGCGGGGCTCAATTCAAACAAGCCAATAGGAGCCTTTCCTTTTTACAAAATGGCCGCCTAGCATTAAAGCTTCTTTGTTAAGAAAAATGTATAATTAATGTTTTCATTTTCTATATTTGTTAAATAATTAATTATTACATTTTGAGATTATTCTTTTTGTTTTTGTCTGTGTTTCTTTTCCAAAAAAATTTTTTTTTAATTTTTGGTTGGCATAACTGCATTCTAATGTGTGTTTTATCCCTAATCTTATTGATTGTGATTTAATTAATAATAGTTGGGTTAATTAGGAGTGTACTTAGTTACTCCTGAGAAGACTGATTGTGAGAAAGAGATGGTGAACCATTGAGTTTCTTTGCCGACATGAGGCACAGGCGATTTAGGGTTGGGGTTTGGGTTAGCGGTTAGAATTAGGGGTTAGATTTTGGGGGTTTTGTCCAAAGGATTAAGGTTAGGTTTAGGGTTCAGGAAAGGTTTACGGTTAGGTTTAGGGGTTCAGGAAAGGTTTACGGTTAGGTTTAGGGGTTTAGGAAGGGTTTAAGGTTAGGTTTAGGGGTTTAGGAAGGGTTTAAGGTTAGGTTTAGGGGTTTTAGGAAGGGTTTAAGGTTAGGTTTAGGGGTTTAGGAAGGGTTTAAGGTTAGGTTTAGGGGTTTAGGAAGGGTTTAAGGTTAGGTTGGGGTTTAGGAGGGTTTAAGGTTGTTAGGTTAGTGTTTTTAGGGTTAGGTTTAGGCTTAAGTTTAGGTTTTAGGCTTAAGGTTAGGGTTGGGCTTAAGGTTAAGTTTAAGGTTAGGGTGTTAGGGGTTAGGGCTGGGGTCAGGGTAGGCGCTAACCTGTATGCACTGGCCATCTTATGTCGCTTACCCACTGAATTTCTCCCCCCACTAGTCCGTCCATTCCCACCATTCTTTTCTCTTTTGTTCTTTTCTCCAGGAACTATACTGGCAGGAACGGTGAAAGATTTCCATCCTGTCGGGGGGACAGCTTCGGACTCCGGTGAGTGTATTCTTTGGGTCGTGTCATGTTTGCATGCTGTGTGTCTAATTTTCTTTTTGTCTCCCAGTGGGATTGAGCCTTTATTGGGCCTGTTAGGTTGTGATGGAGTGACACGGATTCCCCTTCGTGCGCGGAACTGTGCCGTTGCGCTCCCTCGTCCCTGAACGGGATAGGGTCTTTTTCCTGTGTGGTACAGGATTTTGGGCGGACGCTAGGCGCGCTCGTTCTTCTGGGGAGGCCGGGAGGTCGGCCTCTGAGCTTTCAAACAGCGTCTCGAGGTTCAGTGGAGCTACCTTTACCTCTGCGAATTGTTTGGCCTCCTCAACTGTTTGGCATTTGAGTTTTGGGCGCAAAGGTGCATTCAGCCCACTGGGTGGCTTTTTTGAATGAATGGTCAAACCTTTTCGCATTCAATCTGTTTGAGCTTGTTCCCCTCTTCGGACAACGCTTTGCGTAGTGGCTATTCAGGATGCTGATGGTGTTCTGAGCCCACTTTTTGCATTCTCCTTGATGAGGGCTTGTGTGGTGGCGATCGGTAAAGCCGGTTTGATTACCTCTGACAGGTATTTTGTAATTTTTTGCGATAGCCGGAGGCTACCCTTGGCGGATATTGTTGATATGATGTGTCAGTTTTATGATTTTAAATGACCTGCGGACTGAGACAATGTGAGGGTCCTCTGAAGGTTTGGGCTTTTGGTTCTGTTTCTGGTGTGTCCCTTTGTTTTGCGGGCGAGGCGAGCACATCATATGTGGGGACATCACAGTACCGGCCCCGAACGGGTCCGGGATTCCAAAAATTGTCAGGCCGATGATCCAAGTCACGATGAGTAAGTAGGGGCTGCGGCTCCTAAGGCCTCCATATTTAACCATTTCCGCATAGGAGAGCACCCTTTCTCTGGCGTGTGGTGCTCTATGTCGCGGTGGGGTGGAGCGTGGCGGAGCCGTTCCCTGAACGGCGGCGTTTGCGTCGTGTGACCATAGTCCAACAGTCGTTCTCTGGCCAAACCATGGTTTAAGAGTCTTATTCTTTTTAATACATATGTAAATGTGTGTTTGTAGACTTGGTGTGGATCTAAATGAATTAATTTAATTCATTTAAGGGACCGTGTCGCATTAATTATAAAATACTTTTATTAACCTATAAAGCACTAAACGGTCTCGCGCCACAGGATATAAGCGACCTTTTGGTTTTCTATGATAAGCCACGCTTACTTAGATCAAAAGATGCAGGCTATCTGATCCTTCACCTGTACTGGAACAAATAAACGGTTTATGCACAAGAACCTCAGTGTCGCTTATAGTTTGTCCCGCGGGGGTGGCGCTACCCGGTGGGTGGTGTTCCACTCAAGACAATAAACCGCAGATGCCTTGAGGAGCGAGTTAGTTTAACACGGATTAAAACAAAGCACTCATTAGTGTGATTTACATCATGTGCTCCACTTCAGCTTCAGATTAGATTAGCAAAGCGATCTCTGCACTACGTCCTGCAAATATTTATTTTTATTCCTAACAGTAATGTCTCCTTCCCAGAATTCCTTCCTCTAAACACATCGAATACCTGTTTAATTTACAGACTCCGGATAAATAAACACACGCGCTATTTCAGTTCTTCAGACTTTAAACAGGTCTCACAGCTGCCACTGAAATGTAGGAATATTACACATCTTATTTCACTCATCAGGGTCAAAGGTCGTAACAATAACACACAGATAAAGCAGTTTTACAAAAGCATCATGAAGCTTTTAAGTGCTAATAAACACGTTAACATCACGTTTCTCTCGTTAGCTTGGATAATTATCAGATAGACAGTTCTGCTCCTCTCTCTCTCTCTCTCTCTCTCACACACACACACACACACACACACACACAGAGGGATGTGATGTTCAGTCGTCTCCCTCTGAAGACTCCTTGGCCTCCTCCAACCACTTGATGAACTTCAGCAGCTGTACCAGTCACCACACCAGATGTTTATTATCTCTCTCCTTATACAACGTCGTGTGTTACAAACTACATTATAATCTTCATATTATTATTATTGTTATTAAATGGAGTAAAGACTACGGACAGTATAACGTGGACACCTTTCCCAGTCAGTGTCTCACCTCCGGGTTCTTGCGCAGAGTTTTACCTCTCCGTCTGTACCCCCCTGAGAGAACCAGCAGCATAATGGAGTCCTCATCCAAAATCTCCAACTGGTACACACTCAACACCTATATCACACACACACACACACACACACAGGGGCTAAACCACTGTACACGACTGCACTGCAGTGTACCAACAGAGCTTACATACACAATACAGGGGTGTGAGTGGGTGTGTCTTCTTTCTATTGGGTGTGGTTTTATAGGTGTGCTATTTATAGTAGGTGTGACACACACACACACACTTCATCTGTCTTCCTTTCTCACCAATAAACCATCACACAGACAGAGAGACAGACAGACTCACGGGCAGTAGTAGAGAGGAGTACTGAGCTGCAGTGATGTACAGACAGAGACAGACAGGTAGACAGACAGACTGAGAGACAGACAGACTCACGGGCAGTAGTAGAGAGGAGAACTGAGCCGCAGTGATGTACAGGCAGACAGACAGAGAAACAGACAGAGAGAGAGACAGGTAGACAGACAGAACTGGTTAAGAGTGTTACACAAGCGTAGACAGACGACTCACTGGCAGTAGTAGAGAGAAGTACTGAGCTGCAGTGATGTACAGAGAGACAGGTAGAATATTCTTCTTCAAATATACAGTCATGGACGAAATTATCGGCACCCCTGGAACTATTCCAGAAAATGCACCATTTCTCCCAGAAAAGTGTTGCAATGACAAATGTTTTGGTATAGACATGTTTATCCTTTGGCATTGGAACAGCACAAAAAGCAGAAGAAAAAGGCAACTTGGGCCACTTGCCAGTGCCTTTTGTCAGGTCCAGGGGGTATAAATCGGCTCCCAGTGTTCCACGAGATCATCTACGTGGATAGCCATCAAACTCCGACATCTGGTTGAGCTTCCGGAAGTCATTGCACAGCCGGAGGCTCCCATCCGGCTTCCCGGTACTATGACTATGGGGTTGGACCAGGGGCTACTGGACTCCTCGATGATGCCATCCATTAGCATATACGGCAGAGCTCGCACCCCTGTCGGTAAAATATATATTATTTTTATATATCTCTCTCTATTCTCTCTCTCTCTCTCTCTTCTCTCTCTCTCTCTTCTTTTCTCTCTCTCTCTCTATATATATATATATATATATATATATATATATATATATATATATATATATATATATATATATATATATATATATATATATATATATATATATATATATATATAGAGAGAAGAGAGAGAGAATATATATATAGAGAGATATAGATATATAAGATATATTAGTGACCTACTGTAGACATGCAGCATGTTGACTGCGGTATATTCCTTAAAATTTTATTATATATATATATATATATATATATCTTTATATATGATAAATGTCTACATGTCTACAGTAGGTCACTAATATACACTAACATGTTTAAGTAAATAATACAGAAATAAATATATGTTTAGTATGATCGCTTCTATAATACAGTAGTAGTATATAATAGTTTAGGTATTTAGTATGATTCCCCATTTAGCCTAAAATTAATTTTTCAAAACTGCTTGCCTTTTTTAAACATGTTTTTAAACCTTTTATTTTTTTCAATGTTACTTAGGTCCACCAACTTCCCTCTCCCTTTACCATAAATTCAAAAATCACCTCGGCTGAAAGATAATATAGACAGGTAATAGTCAACAGAATAACAATTCCTAAAACACTCCACACATACCTTTTTGAAATGTATGTTCTGGAAAATGGTGTTCTCTATGTTCTGTCTGAGGTGTCAAAGGACTTGTTGTGTTGACGATCTCTCATTTTACACCTTGCACACACCATACCTTGGTCAGGACACTTACTAGAAAATATACCATAGAATCAGTTCCCATTTTTTTGGCCTTCCATATATACAGACGTCTTTACATATTGCTCCACATGCCCTATCTATCAGAAAACATGTGCGGTTTGCAGGTTGGCCAGAGCACCGCTGTATGCTTTACCTGTAATCTCCATGCCATATTGGAGGATTGCCATGGATATAGTGGGACCACTGGAGAGAAGCATTGCTAGCAACTAATACAATCCGCGCAATTGACTTGGCCTAACATGTCAACCTTCTCAAAGAATGGCAAGATAGGACGCCTGATGGAAAGAAGGCCTTGGTAGCATGTAACGTAGTCTTTTGTAAGGAGAATTAAGAAGATGGGGTGGATGACGAGGCTGTGAAATGTCCACAGTCTGCAGTGAGCCTGAAACATCTGGAAGGTAAACAGAGGGAGAAATTGATATATACCTCTGATATATACTGATACATACCTTTGCAGACTACTCTGAACTTCTCAGACCAGAGCCTGGAACAACTAGTGTGATGGAGCACACCATTAACTTGACTGACCCAACTCCTGTTCTTCAAAGGCAATATCAAATACCAGAGAAGTCTAATAACTTCATTGAAGAAGGAACTTACCGTGATGAGAGACATGGGTAATCATCAACCAGCAAACGGAGTAGTCCAATTGGAAACTCAGTGCGGTGTCCCAGTTTGATATCTACCCAAGGAATTGGAAGAGACGGATACATCTCCACATTGGACCAAGGGTTATGGGCAGGTATGAGAAGAAGTCCAGGGATTACACCACTTTCAGGACACCTATGGACCTATTCCAGTTCACAACTATGACATTTGGACAAACCTATGTTCAAACAATGCCACAACTATGCCATTCCAACATCATGCAGCCCTTTCAGTTTCAGATCAGTCACCTGGCAGGGAAGTATAACATCCCAGACTTTGTCTTGATTGCTGAGCCTATAAACTAGACAGAAGTTTTGTATAAGTGTTTAAATAAAATGTATACATGTGTACACTGAAGAAATTAAACTTTGGTACAATGTAAAGTAATGAGTGTACAGCTTTGTGAAACATTGTAAATATGCTGAACCCAACACACAGCCATTAATGTGTATTTATAAAATACTGTCTCATATATATATATATATATATATATATATATATATATATATATATATATATATATATATTTAAAGGAAGATTTAAAGTTTTCCCTGTGAAATTAAGCTCAAAGCTTACTCTTTGTGTGTGTGGGAAGGTGTTTCTAGGGCTGGGCTGTGGGTGTGACTATGGGCTGGGCTCTCACTGTGAGAGTGAATATATAGGATGAGAAAGCCATTCCATTGTCACTCAGATTCTTTTTCAGCAGCAGACTTGTCCGTTACTGAAGATTTTGAGATTGCTTTTGAGATCGCTCCTGATTTCCAAGATGCTCCTATCTGTTTTGTTTTTATTCTTATTCTGTTCCTGCATTTGATTGATTGATTTGCTTGGTGATTCTAACATTTTGTGTACATAACTGTATTTGCTTGTGTTACTGTTGTTATCTTCTTTGTATCCCCTAGACTTTCCCCTAGATTTTCAGCAACGTCCTTCCTGCATCGTCCGGATACATCTGCATTACTGAACAATGGATCCCCTTCTGTAAGTGAAGTTACATTAGTTTGCTTTTATTTATTTTTACTGACGGTAAAAATCCTCCCTTTTCCCAGGGCTTGGAAAAACGTTTCGCTGAATAAGCTTTAAAAGAAGTGTCTTTTTTCTCATTTCCAGTGCATTCAAAAGGAACTACCTTCTCTGCCCTGTCTGTAAGAAGACCTGGGACTGCCTCTCAGTGCATCTGCGCAGAGTCTGCATGAAGACCCACGACGAAGATGCGATTGAAGCAGCAGTTGAGCGGGCAAAGGCGGAAATGCGTGTGCTTCTGGCAACAGGGAGGGTGTTCAAGTACGGCCGGCTGTGTCAGATTGTGGCTGCTGCTGACCCAGTCAGCAGGTAGGTGGAAGATCTTTCCAGTCCTTTAAAAACTTCTGGTCTCTTTCTGTCTGAAATGTATTTACAGCAATCTAAACCTTCTTTTCTGTGTTGGAAAGGCTGATAGAGGAACTGGAGAGTCGCTTTCTGGTGGTGACCGATGTGCCCCCACCCCTACCTACTACCATTGAGAGGTCAGGGCCATCCTCATCCAGAGCCACACAGGCAACAGGCTTGGAAGGCGAACCGTCAGAGAGCTCCCCCATCGGCAGCAGAAGAACCAGTGAGAGCAGTGGAGAGACCTTTCAATGGTGAGAATCTCAGTTTTCTAGCTTTACTGAATGTGTTTAAGCTTTACTGTAGTGAATTTCTGATATTAGGGTTAGGGTATTAGGGCAATACACGTTATGTCCTTTCGTGTGTTTATTTTTCGAACAGTAGAAGAGGGAAGATCGAATGAACAGCGATTGTCCAATGTAAATCCAACTGTAACACGGTGCGTCCTCGGTTTACAAAACTGATTGATTTAAGATCACGAAATGTCAGAGTGAAAATATCAGAAATTCACTACAGTACCATCACCGTCCACTGGGGCAGCCATGGCAGTGAGCATGAGCTTCAGCTAGGCAGGGGGGAAAATAAATAAATAAATTATATTTTATATATATATATATATATATATATATATATATATATATATATATATATATATATATATAACTGTATTTTATATTATTATGATACTATTTTTTATAGAATGAATATTTCCAATCCTTCATCCCCCCGACCCCCCCAATTTCTCCTGCCTAGCTACATCTCATGCTTTTCATAATGGAGTCAGACATATTCAGTTTTATAACCAAACAACTTTTTCTCACTGCAGTTACCGTGATGTGCAGTGGAAGAATCCAGCAAGAAAGCTGATGACAGAGAAGGGGCTCTACAAGAAGCACTCTATCGACCATGCTTTGCTGAGGTTTTTTTTTCATTCCTGCAGACAGACCTTCAAAATGAGAATCCTAAACAGGAGGTGAGCACCATCATAAAACCACTTGCTTTGAGTTTGATATCCAAGAAAAATATTTTCACACAGAGAACTAGTCATGATGACCAGGTCATCTAACGTGTCCTTTTTTTTCAGGTTGAAAATGTTGCACGTTTTCTTTGTTACATGGACCCACGGGCACCATCCCTGGAATTTGTCAGGGACAGAGAGAAGACGCAGCAGTTTTTCAGGGAGCAGGGCTATCGAAGCAAACTCAACTCAATTACATGAAAAGTTTGAAAAACTTGGTAGAATTTGGTCGGGGTTTTTTTCCTATTAAAACTTGTGCGCACAAAACTTCATTGTGCTTGAATACATGTACATACTTCTTCTTTCTATACAGATTCCTCACATACCAGACCATCAACACCAACCTGAGGCATGATGACAAGGACCTGCATACAGACTGTAGGGAGTTCATAGACTACCCGCCGACTGCTGGTAGAAGAAGTCAGCAAGGAGATTACCCAGAAGAGGTAAGTTTCTTTTTGCACCCATTTTTTTTTATTACAGCAAATATATGCGAGCAATATGACAAATAATATTATGATCTTAATACGTTTGATCTTTTTCATAGGCACGAGAGGTTGACAGCGGAAGCAGAACTGGCAACGCACGACTGCACAGCTGTGCTCAGGGCCGCCAAAGAAGACTTCCTAGCCATCAGTCAGAAGATGCTCTCAGAGAAAGAGGTGACCACTGACGAGTGCTTGGATTACATGTACTATCTCCAGGCACCGGTCATACTGAAGCAACTCCAACGACCAGGCGTGGTGTGCGCATACGACTGTGAGTACTGTTGTTTTCCCTCAATTTCACAGTGAATCATCTGATGTTTTTGCTTTACCAACATTAATCGTCTTGATACCTTTTGTTTTGTGTAGGTTCCAGAGTGGCTGAACAAGAAGAAAAACTACAACGGGTTACACAGTAGTGGGTGTCAAGGAGCACAAGACGAGTGCTCAACAAGTAGCCACGTTTGCCCTATCCCAGGAGGAAGATACTGTAAGTTGGAAATGATTTTCCTGTCAGAAACAGGATGCATTAATTTATGACAATGTTATCAACGAGTGAATGTAATTACATTTTTCTTCTGCAAACAGTGGTTTGAGCTGTACTACACATGTGTGCGGCCACAACTTCAGTCCTGCATCAGGAAGCGGATTAGGGAAGTTATGGATGGGACCGAAGAGAGATTTTTTTATCTCGTCCCCGAGTGGTAGAATACACAATTTCTCCCGCAACAAAAAAGAAAAAAAAAAAAAAAAAAAAAAAAAAAAAAAACAAAAACAAAAAAAGAAAAAAAAAAAAAAAAAAAAAAAAAAAAAAAAAAAACAGCAAAAAAAAGAAAAAACCTCCAATGACCTCCAACGGCTGCACATAAGGTAAGCTGACCATCATTATCCATTTCACATACACTATGCCTGGCATCTGAGGGTAGATGTGTTTTATATGTATATAAATAATGCCCGCAGCATTGCTCGCAGCGCCGCCCAGCAGAAAGCAGAGACGACAGATCTGCAAATGGATTTAGAGGCAGCGTACAACTTGTCGAACGGCGCCCGGTGACACTGGAGGGTGAGGCGCCAGATAAGGCTCTGTGCGCCGACATCTGACCTAGCTTTCAGCGGAGGCTGTACGAGCGATGGGTGAAAGCCCAGATGAAACTGCGCAAGCTGCATATTCACTGTAAGCATTAAAATGGAAAAAAAACTATATGTAAAAAATATTTCCCAAGTAACGTGCTATGTTCATAGCTGTGAGGTATTGTCTCAACTAACAAAATCTTTCCATGTTTTCCTGACAGTGCACTTTGGCCCTCGTCTACCCAGTGAGGAAAAGGTCAGCAAGTGGATCTCCGATCAGGGATGGAGGAGCAACATACCCAGTGCAGCCCAGTTCGTAACAGAATGGAAGCCCCACGGATCCGTGGACACAGCACTGGACGCTAAACGGATTCGGAGACTGACAAGGACCCAGAGGTGGAAAGGACTCGTTGTGACGGAAGATAGAGGGAAGGGCAAGGGCGTCGTTGCCACCCGAAGATTTCTGGCTGGTGAGGTGGTGTGTGACTACCACGGGCAGGTCGTCACAGCCTCAGAGGGGCACAGCACTCGCAGCACTGTAGGTGTGGAGGACGGCGTTCACATGTTCTTTTTTGAAAACATGAACGGAAAGGCTATGTGCATTGACGCACATTCGCCTTGCTGCGAGTGCCATCCAGACCGACAGACTTTTGGGCGGTTAATCAACCACTCAAGAAAACGTTGCAACCTGAGGCCCAGAGCATACACTCTGCAAAACGGGCAGGACATTATTATTTTCCTGGCCACAAAGAACATTAAAAAAAACTTTTGTTTGATTACGGCGTTGAACGAAGATCTTTTGTAGGGAAGGCTTTAGACCTCCTTTGGGTATGAATGTATAAATGCATGTGAAAATTTGTAAATACTCCTGTAAAAAATAAATGTGTAAAAGGAGCATAAATACAGCCCACATTACTTGTAATCTTCCTTTTTAATGAATGAGTTTTGCACTGTAAATAAACTTGCCTTGACTTCTGACCAGTTTGTATTATTATACTCTGATCATGTAAATGTGTGTAAAGGTGTAAATGTGTAAATATTCCTGTGTAAATGTGTAAAATTTTGTATGAGTGTATAAATCAGTTTTGGAGCAAGAATTCAAATTTACCACCAAGGTTTCGTGTACATTGGTGTATTTCCTATGAAAGCGTCATTCCTTGTAAACTTTCACCCATCATTTAGCTGTCTGTTTTGAACTAATGTGTTGTACCGTATAAATAAACTTGCTTTTACAAACTTGCCCTTCGTTTGACTAGTTCTGCTGTATAACGGAAAAAACACAATAGGACGTCCAGTAAAGATTTACGCAGATTAATTCAGGCAGTAAGCTAATATTTCATCACAGTCTGTCTGGCTAGTTTTTTTTTTTTTGTAATTTCCACAACATAATCTTTCTACAGCCTTTAACAAGCTGTGCCTCCATGAAATGCATCAGATACCCATTTACAATGTTTACAGAAGGAGACCAGACGTTTTTAAAGGACTGAAAAGATCTACCACCAACCTGCAAAAACATGGTTATTGACCAGCCCACAGTCCGGAGCGAGATCCTGCAGGATGTGGTGGGGTGATGATGAACTCTGATGGCATGACATGCTGAAAAAACTGACACAGCCGGACGTACTTAAACACCCTCCCTGTTGCCAGAAGTACACGCATTTCCGGCTTTGCCCGCTGCTGCTTCAATCGCTTCTTTGTCGAGTGTCTCCATGCAGACTCTGCGCAGATGGAATATGCTCTTTTGTCTTAAGGATCTTAATGTCCTTTGAATGTCCTTTATTTGCCCCTGATTTTTCCTGCCCAGATAAAAAAGGAAATCTAAAAGTAAAATAGGTAAAAGAAAAACTATTTTATTTAAATATTCAAGCCATATTTTTTTTATTACTGATTATATGATTATGCTCAAGTAATAATTCTAAATATTATAATTCCAAAACTAACTCAACTCAACTTCAGCTTAAAGATGCGAAGGCAGAAAAACAATCGGACAAATATCTTCTCCGGTGGACGTAGATGGTACTGCAGCGAATTTCCGATATTTTCACCAGCACTGGTGTAATGATTGAGGATTCACTCGTGCAACATGAAATTAGACACATGATATTACATACATGATACATGATATTAGATACATGACATTAGACACATGATATATGATATTAGATAAATGAAATAGTAAAGGTCGTGCGAGCACCCGCGTTAAAATCGGGGCTTATAACTAATAATTTCGGACATCATTCTGAGGCTTTGAGAGAAACCAAAGGCAGAGGGCACATCTACTGCACACACACATCTGCAAATCTACCTCCCCGTTGGTGAGGTGGAGCCAGAGCGTGCGCGATGGTACCTAAAAGATGGTGAACTATGTCCGGGCAGGGCAAAGCCAGAGGAAACTCTGGTGGAGGCCCGCAGCGGTCCTGACATGCAAATCGGTCGTCCAACCTGGGTATAGGGGCGAAAGACTAATCAAACCATCTAGTTGCTGGTTCCCTCCGAAGTTTCCCTCAGGATAGCTGGCACTCGGATCTCAGTTTTATCCGGTAAAGCTAATGACTAGAGGTATTGCGGCCGAAACGATCTCAACCTATTCTCAAACTTTAAATGGGTAAGAAGCCCGGCTCGCTGGCTTGGAGCCGGGCATGGAATGAGAGTGCCCAGTGGGCCACTTTTGGTAAGCAGAACTGGCGCTGCCGGATGAACCGAAAGCCGGGTTAAGGCACCCGATGCCGACGCTCATCAGACCCCATACCCGGCCGTGTCGCGGGCCACGCACGAGAGAGCCCTAAGCCGCGACGAGTAGGAGGGCCGCCGCGGTGGCGCGGAAGCCTCAGGCGCGGACCCGTGTGGAGCCGCCGTAGGTGCAGATCTTGGTGGTAGTAGCAATTATTCAAACGAGAGCTTTGAAGGCCGAAGTGGAGAAGGGTTCCATGTGAACAGCAGTTGAACATGGGTCAGTCGGTCCTAAGGGATTCACTGTTACATGAATAACAATTGAGTGAAACCTCAATGAAAACACCAGAGTCGGTGTTTATATCAAGAACTAGGGTTAGCATTACGTTAAAACTTGTAAGACAGCAAGAACTTGTCCCATACATCATTAATAAAATCTGAACTATAAATGTGCATCTTCTCACTATGACTATGTATTTAGAACAGTGTTCACCACAGTTGTACAACATACAAAATTTGGCAACTTTGAGGTCCTCATGCAACATTTGTATGTGAGGATTTTTTCAACAAATGTCCATCCATCTGGTGTGAAACATTCAAGAATTTATAGAGTCTTTGTGGCCTTCATGTGGCATTTGTTTATCAAGGCTTTTTTGACCTTAGTTTTCTCAACTGGTGTCCATCCATCCATCCATCCATCCATCCAGTGTGCCACAGCGCATGATGTAGGCTGCAAGAATAAAAGAAAGCACAAATTATAGATGAATCCTCCTTACATAGAGTAACAGTGGTGGTGGAAAATCATTACCACATTTCACAGTAAGAATTGCACTTAACTTCAAATAAAAATAATAATAAAAAAAAATAACAAAGGTGTTCTCTGCAAAGGGGACACCCTCAGGTACCCACACAACCCATTTTCACCGATTTGAAAATCACAATGACTATGTTTACATGGACAGCAACACACAAACGCACTTTCGACGAAGTCAAGCAAACCCCCGCCATTGAAATGAAAGCTAAAATTAGTCGAAAAGAGGCGTGGCAATGACGAAAAATCATCGGCGTCGAATATACGTAGAAAAAAAGCTTGAACAAAGTTAACATTCTTGAAACGCTATATTACTTATACACTTCTACATTAAAATGTACAAGTTCCCAATGAAATATGGTAATGTGCAAAAAGTGACATTTGAAGTGCAGACAGTCACTTTTTTTTAAAAGTGCTCTAACTAAGTTTGTTTACATTCGTCCAGTGTGCCCATGTACACTGTTGCGCTTGATCCTGTTAGAACGCTATACAGCGATTTTCAAGCGGCTGGGAGCTTAGGAAAGTGGTTTTTCTAACAAACTCATATAATCATGTGCGTGACATCTTCCAAAATGATATCACAGCCATAATATTATACTAGGACATGTATCTGACCTCAAATGATACGAAATATAATTGTGTACATTAAAATGTACAAGTTCCCAATGAAATATGGTCATGTGAAAAAAGTGACATTTGAAGTGCAGACGGTCACTTTTTTTCAAAAGTGCTCTAACTAAGTTTGTTAACATAACATGCATGTTCTCCCCGTGCTGCGGGGGTTTCCTCTGGGTACTCCGGTTTCCTCCCCCAGTCCAAAGACATGCATGGTAGGTTGATTGGTCAATTGTCCATAGTGTATGAATGGGTGTGTGAGTGTGTATGTGATTGTGCTCTGTCCAGGGTGTACCCCGCCTTGTGTCCGGTGCTTCCTGGGATAGGCTCCAGGTTCCCCGCGACCCTGAATGAAGCAGGAATAAGCGGTTGAAGATGGATGGATGGATAAAGAAACTCAAATACATGGTCCTCATTGTAATGAATTTTATAAGCTTGTCCATGACAAAAACAAACTTCCAAGACATTTTAAATATGTTTTGATATTTACAGTGGGTGTCTGTGCTCTCAACAGACATAAGGCATGCACTACAATATTTGTGCAAAAGCAGAGAAGAGGAGTTATCAATCAAAAAAATTTTTTAAATCTGAAGACATTCAGTTTGGATGTCAGAGGGGCAGTGCAGAGCAAGTCACTTAGCGCTTTTTCCTGTTATTTTGTGTCTGTTTGCAAATGATTTATGAGTAGAAGGCTCTCTGCAACAGAAATGGGTGCATTTCTGTAAAGTGGACTATCTCCAGTGTTTGTTGAGTTTTGAAGTTTTGTTCCCTCCTCTATGTTTAGCTCTACATTGTCCTCAAATGATAGGTCATCATCAAATGTCAAGTTATCATCTGAAGTCCCCTGCTCAACAAATTGAAATGTATCTGTGTGAAAAGACAGTTCACTCTCTGATTCTGCATTAAGGCCAGTGCGATGTGTCTCTGTTATGTATTCATAACACTGGGACAGTGTATGATTGGAGTTATGAACGTCACAGGAATTCATGTTAGACGGGTTTTCCAGATCAGCAAAGTCCTCAGCTTCCAGAGTAGCAGGACAAGGTACTCCTTCGGTGCAATAGTCATCTGGCCTCCACTTTGATTCTAGAAACCAAAAGAAGAAAAATGTTGTAATACATTTTATAGATTTGTGGTCAGTCATGTACACAAAATGTTGAAAAGCAGCATTGGTAAGTTTGTGGCTCACTAATCTTGTGATTATTTTCCATAGTAATTCTGGAAATCTAAACACATTACCAATTACTATACATCAAGATGTCAGAGTAACCTGAGCTGCCATTTAAAGCTTTGTAAACCAATTCAAGTACAAGTGCAAGTTTCACATCAGTAAGTAGTGTTTTGTTAACACCACTGGCACTACTACTGATGACAATTTAAAGCTCTATAGCATGGTATTTCTTACATTGCCACTATATGAATAGACCAGATGCTATCTTGGAAATAATCTGAATGGCTATTATACCGTTATAATAGACATTCAGATACAGTGTAAATGACATTATGGTAAGCATGTCAGCCAACTGTGCAGACACACCTGGATGGATACAGGGACATAGCACCTTCCTACTCATTTCAGCTTTCAGATAAGTGTGCTGCTGTCCAAGCCCTCTCCAGCCAATTCTTTGTTTATACAGTCATCCAAAATAGTCAGTTCTGACATTGGAAGTTGTCTGAGAGAATAATTTACAGAATACCATATTCATTTTCCCAATTAATATGGAACCAAAATTCTTTGTGTAGAGAATTGATCATGCTATGGAGTTAGATGTTTTACATTTTTGAAAAGTTGTTACCTGCATTCTCCACTGCTTGTGTGTCTAGCTAAAAATTGAGATAAATAATTCAGTTACCACACTTCAACCATACTGCATATTTCAATGGGATGTGCAAAATATTAGGATGACCTCAATATAACTCATTACAGTTCAACAGCACCGCAAATTACAGTCTACAAAATTAACATTTAAATAAATCAACATCTCTGACTTGTAAACTGAATATTATAATGCTCATGAAGGAGGCTTTATTGAAGGACTGTTGTATTTATCAATGCTGTCAGAAGCAAAGCAGCTGCTGAAATTTGGCTGGGAGAAGAACATAATAACAGCTGTCCATATAACAACAAAAACATCTGAAATCTTCTCACCTTTCTTCTGTATCTTTTGCAGGTACTTTGCTGGCTCTTGGCTTTTCTCCTCCAGCGTGAGTCATACTTCTGCGCCATTTCCAAATTCAGGAAGCATCAATTTCCTTGAAATAATGTCAACAGACACAAAATAATCTCTCTGAGTACAAATAAGCATTTGAAAACTCAATCAAAAATCAATAATATAATCAAAATCAATATGCCTCTCTCTCATTCAGTTACATTATGTTTCCAACTGCAACTACTTCATGGACCATACTACAGTATATGATTTAATCCTATTTTCACATACAGACAGGCTACAAAGGAAAAACCAGCTTAAAGTGTCTCAGTAAGGTGTTGGGCAACCACACGCTGCTAGAACAGCTTCAGTGCTCCTTGACATTGATTCTCCAAGTCTCTGAACTCAACTGGAGGGATGAACACCATTCTTCCAAGTGTTTTGATTGTGATGGTGTAGACGGAGAGCACTGTCTAACACATCATTCCAAAATCTCCATGGGTGTTCAACTGGGTCGGGAACTGGTGACTGTGAACTCATCGAACCATTCAGTGAGGGCAATAGGGGCATTGTCATCCTGGAAGAGACCACTCCCATCAGGAGAGAAATGTTTCATCGTAGGATAAAGGTGATCAGTCGAGACAAGTTTCTATTGATTTGCAGTAGCTTCTTCCTCTAAGGGACAAGAGGCCCCAAAACATTCCAACTCCCAGAGCCAGCGGACGCCTGTTATTGGGGTGCAGCATTCATGCCTCTCCTTTTCTCTTGGTGTATGCCACAGATGACCTCAACCACTTGAGAATATGGAGTGGGATGGCTCATCTGACCGTATTACTTTTTTCCACATCTTAGTAGACCAGTGTCATTCTATCACTCTCTATACATATCTTTTGGTTTTCATCTCTTCACTTCAGAGGATTGCAGAATCTATGCCATGGCCCATCGAAACCGTTCTGGTGGCCTATGGTGCCCAAAGCCTCACTAAGACACAAAATGTTGGTTTTTCCTTAAATTAGCTAGGTTGTGTAATAAAGACTTACCCTACTACCATCGAACACACATGTAACTTCTATGGAAGAGCAATATTTACGCTGGACTGGTGTCAGAAATGGAGCTGCAACGATAGTGACACTAGTGATGACGGAAAAGACACACTCTTACACAATTAATACATACCAGTTGGATTTACAACTTTTTGCATATACTAGTGTTACAGTAATTGGACAATTATACATTTGTCCAACTTTTCCTATTTAAAAATCTGATGGTGAAGATGAAGTATATAATCTTTTTTTTTTTATCAGTTGTAAAATTTATGATAATATATGGTTGGCATACTTCAACACTGGAAGTGTGCACTGATTTCACGTAAAAAGCACAGAGAAACAGCATTAGAAATGTTACCGTCATATCATTATCAATAATTTACCTGCCAAAAACCCACAAGAGGAAGTTTATTAAACCAAACTGGTATTTTGAGAATGAATAATTCCTGGCTGAACACCGCTGACAGTGTGAATAAACAATTTTGATAAACCTAATATAACATATAGAGTATAGAACAAAAGCACCATTATTAGTTAACTATATTAACCTTTTATTTTTAGAACAGTTTTATTGGGGTAAATAGCCGATTCATATATCATATTTTAGCTAATTCAAACTTCACAATAATATATTTTTCATACTTCTGAGTACAATCAGCATAACTACATTTGATTGCTTTTAATGAATTATTAACTCTTTGGTAAAAGTAATCCACTACATGTTTATCCACTCACTGCTCTCAGAGGTTGCACAAATGACATAAAAGAACTGTGAAGTGTGACTCAGCATTAGGACATTTCATTGGACAAGGCGCTGTCCATTACACATGCTGCATTGTGATTGGTTAATGTTAAAGGTGGGCTGATTAATGTACGAGGAACACAGAAGAGCGTAGAAGGAATGCATAGAGAGAAACACCAGCTCGTAAAGAAGGTGGCCTACCCAGTGGTGGTGGTGTTCCATCCAAGACAATAAACACGTAGATGCCTTGAGGAGCAAGTTAGTTTAACACGGATTAAAACAAGCACTCATTAGTGTGATTTACATCATGTGCTCCACTTCAGCTTCAGATTAGATTAGCAAAGCGATCTCTGCTATGTCCTGCAAATATTTATTTTTATTCCTAACAGTAATGACTCCTTCCCAGAATTCCTTCCTCTAAACACATCAATACCTGTACAGACTCCGGATAAATAAACACACGCTATTTTCAGTTCTTCAGACTTTTAAACAGGTCTCACAGCTGCCCATTCGAAATGTAGGAATATTACACATCTTATTTCACTCATCAGGGTCAAAGGTCGTAACAATAACACACAGATAAAGCGGTTTTACAAAAGCATCATGAAGCTTTTAAGTGCTAATAAACACGTTAACATCACGTTTCTCGTTAGCTTGGATAATTATCAGATAGACAGTTCTGCTCCTCTCTCTCTCTCTCTCTCTTTTTTCTCTCCCACACCAACACACACACACACAAGAGAGGATGTGGTGTTCAGTGGTCTCCTCTGAAGACTCCTTGGCCTCCTCCAACCACTTGATGAACTTCAGCAGCGCCCAGTCACCACACCAGATGTTTATTATTTCTCTCCTTATACAACGTCTGTGTGTTACAAACTCACATTATAATCTTCATATTATTATTATTATTGTTATTAAATTGGTAAAGACTACAGACAGTGTAACGTGGACTACATTTCCCGGTCAGTGTCTCACCTCCGGGTTCTTGCGCAGAGTTTTTTCCTCTCCGTCTGTGCTCCCTGAGAGAACCAGCGCATAATGGAGTCCTCATCCAAAATCTCCAACTGGTACACACTCAACACCTATATCACACACACACACACACACACACAAACACAGGGCTAAACCACTGTACACGACTGCACTGCAGTGTACCAACAGAGCTTACATACACCAATACAGGGGTGTGAGTGTGTGTGTCTTCTTTCTATTGGGTGTGGTTTTATAGGTGTGCTATTTATAGTAGGTGTGACACACACACACACACTTCATCTGTCTTCCTTTCTCACCAATAAACCATCACACAGACAGAGAACAGACAGACTCACGGGCAGTAGTAGAGAGGAGTACTGAGCTGCAGTGATGTACAGACAGAGACAGACAGGTAGACAGACAGACTGAGAGCAGACAGACTCGCGGGCAGTAGTAGAGAGGAGAACTGAGCGCAGTGATGTACAGGCAGACAGACAGAGAAACGGACAGAGAGAGAGCAGGTAGACAGACAGACTCACTGGCGGTAGTAGAGAGGAGAACTGAGCCGCAGTGATGTACAGGCAGACAGACAAGAAACGGACAGAGAGAGACAGGTAGACAGACAGACTCACTGGCAGTAGTAGAGAAGTACTGAGCTGCGGTGATGTACAGAGAGACAGGTAGAATATTCTTCTTCAAATATACAATCATGGACGAAATATAGGCACCGCTGGAACTATTCCAGAAAATGCACCATTTCTCCCAGAAAAGTGTTGCAATGACAAATGTTTTGGTATAGACATGTTTATTACCTTTAAAGTGCATTGGAACAGCACAAAAAGCAGAAGAAAAAAGGCAACTTGGGCCACTTGCCGCGTGTTTTGTCAGGTCCAGGGTGGATATAAATCGGGCTCTCCACAGTCGTTCACGAGATCATCTACTCGGGGGATAGCCATCAAACTCCCATCTGGTTGAGCTTCCGGAAGTCATTGCACGGCGGAGCTCCCATCCGGCCGGTACTATGACTATGGGGTTGGACCAGGGGCTACTGGACTCCTCGATGATGCCATCCATTAGCATATACGGCGAGCTCGCACCCTGTCGGTAAAATATATATTATTTTTATATATCTCTCTCTATATATATCTCTATCTCTCTCTCTCTCTCTCTCTCTCTCTCTCTCTCTCTATATATATATTTTTTTTTTTTTTTTTTTTTTATAGATATATAGATGAATAGATATATAGATAGATAGATGAATAAATATATTAGTGACCTACTGTGAGACATGCAGCATGTTGACTGCGGTATGATTCCTTAAAATTTAATTTATATATATATATATCTTTATATATGATAAATGTCTACATGTCTACAGTAGGTCACTAATATACACTAACATGTTTAAGTAAATAATACAGAAATAAATATATGTTTAGTATGATCGCTTCTATAATACAGTAGTAGTATATAATAGTTTAGGTATTTAGTATGATTCCCCATTTAGCCTAAAATTGACGAGGCTGTGAAATGTCCACAGTCTGCAGTGAGCCTGGAACATCTGGAAGGTAAACAGAGGGAGAAATTGATATATACCTCTGATATATACTGATACATACCTTTGCAGACTACTCTGAACTTCTCAGACCAGAGCCTGGAACAACTAGTGTGATGGAGCACACCATTAACTTGACTGACCCAACTCCTGTTCTTCAAGGCAATATCAAATACCAGAGAAGTCTAATAACTTCATTGAAGAAGGAACTTACCGTGATGAGAGACATGGGTAATCATCAACCAGCAAACGGAGTAGTCAATTGGAAACTCAGTGCGGTGTCCCAGTTTGATATCTACCCAAGGAATTGGAAGAGACGGATACATCTCCACATTGGACCAAGGGTTATGGGCAGGTATGAGAGAGAAGTCAGGGGATTACACCACTTTCAGGACACCTATGGACCTATTCCAGTTCACAACTATGACATTTGGACAAACCTATGTTCAAACAATGCCACAACTATGCCATTCCAACATCATGCAGCCCTTTCAGTTTCAGATCAGTCACCTGGCAGGGAAGTATAACATCCCAGACTTTGTCTTGATTGCTGAGCCTATAAACTAGACAGAAGTTTTGTATAAGTGTTTAAATAAAATGTATACATGTGTACACTGAAGAAATTAAACTTTGGTACAATGTAAAGTAATGAGTGTACAGCTTTGTGAAACATTGTAAATATGCTGAACCCAACACACAGCCATTAATGTGTATTTATAAAATACTGTCATATATATATATATATATATATATATTAAGGAAGATTTAAAGTTTTCCCTGTGAAATTAAGCTCAAAGCTTACTATTTGTGTGTGTGTGGGAAGGTGTTTCTAAGGCTGGGCTGTGGGTGTGACTATGGGCTGGGCTCTCACTGTGAGAGTGAATATATAGGATGAGAAAGCCATTCCATTGTCACTCAGATTCTTTTTCAGCAGCAGACTTGTCCGTTACTGAAGATTTTGAGATTGCTTTTGAGATCGCTCCTGATTTCCAAGATACTCCTATCTGTTTTGTTTTCATTCTTATTCTGTTCCTGCATTTAATTGATTGATTTGCTTGGTGATTCTAACATTTTGTGTACATAACTGTATTTGCTTGTGTTACTGTTGTTATCTTCTTTGTATCCCCTAGACTTTCCCCTAGATTTTCAGCACCGTCCTTCCTGCATCGTCCGGATACATCTGCATTACTGAACAATGGATCCCCTTCCGTAAGTGAAGTTACATTAGTTTGCTTTTATTATTATTTTACTGACGGTAAAAATCCTCCCTTTCCCAGGGCTTGGAAAAACGTTTCGCTGAATAAGCTTTAAAAAAGTGTCTTTTTCTCATTTTCAGTGCATTCAAAAGGAACTACCTTCTCTGCCCTGTCTGTAAGAAGACCTGGGACTGCCTCTCAGTGCATCTGCGCAGAGTCTGCGCAGACCCCGACGATGCGATTGAAGCAGCAGTTGAGCGGGCAAAGGCGGAAATGCGTGTGCTTCTGGCAACAGGGAGGGTGTTCAGAGTACGGCCGGCTGTGTCAGATTGTAGCTGCTGCTGACCCAGTCAGCAGGTAGGTGGAGAAAGATCTTTCCAGTCCTTTAAAAAACTTCTGGTCTCTTTCTGTCCGAAATTTATTTACAGCAATCTAAACCTTCTTTTCTGTGTTGGAAAGGCTGATAGAGGAAAATCTGATTGATTTAAGATCACAGAAATGTCAGAGTGAAAATATCAGAAATTCACTACGTACCATCACCGTCCACTGGGGCAGCCATGGCAGTGAGCATGAGCTTCAGCTAGGCAGGGGGAAAATAAATACATAAATAAATTTTATATATATATATATATATATATATATATATATATATACTGTATTTTATATTATTATGATACTATTTTTATAGAATTAATATTTCCAATCCTTCATCCCCCCGACCCCCCCAATTTCTCCTGCCTAGCTACATCTCGTTTTTCATAATGGAGTCAGACATATTCAGTTTTATAACCAAACAACTTTTTCTCACTGCAGTTACCGTGATGTGCAGTGGAAGAATCCAGCAAGAAAGCTGATGACAGAGAAGGGCTCTACAAGAAGCACTCTATCGACCATGCTTTGCTGAGGTTTTTTTCATTCCTGCAGACAGACCTTCAAAATGAGAATCCTAAACAGGAGGTGAGCACCATCATAAAACCACTTGCTTTGAGTTTGATATCCAAGAAAAATATTTTCACACAGAGAACTAGTCATGATGACCAGGTCATCTAACGTGTCCTTTTTTTTCAGGTTGAACGTTTCTTTGTTACATGGACCCACGGGCACCATCCTGGAATTTGTCAGGGACAGAGAGAAGACGCAGCAGTTTTTCAGGGAACAGGGCTACGCCAAGCAAACTCAACTCAATTACATGAAAAGTTTGAAAAACTTGGTAGGAATTTGGTCGGGGTTTTTGGTATTAAAACTTGTGCGCACAAAACTTCATTGTGCTTGAATACATGTACATACTTCTTCTTTCTACAGATTTCTCACATACCAGACCATCAACACCAACCTGAGGCATGATGACAAGGACCTGCATACAGACTGTAGGGAGTTCATAGACTACCTCGGACTGCTGCAGAAGATCAGCAAGGAGATTACCCAGAAGAGGTAAGTTTCTTTTTGCACCCATTTTTTTATTACAGCAAATATATGCGAGCAATATGACAAATAATATTATGATCTTAATACGTTTGATCTTTTTCATGAGGCACGAGAGGTTGACAGCGGAAGCAGAGGCAGCAACGCACGGCGCACACAGCTGTGCTCAGGGCCGTCAAAGAGACTTCCTAGCCATCAGTCAGAAGATGCTCTCAGAGAAAGAGGTGACCACTGACGAGTGCTTGGATTACATGTACTATCTCAGGCACTGGTCATACTGAAGCACCTCAACGACCAGGCGTGGTGTCGCACATGACTGTGAGTACTGTTGTTTTCCTCAATTTCACAGTGAATCATCTGATGTTTTTGCTTTTACCAACATTAATCGTCCTGATACTCTTGTTTTGTGTAGGTTCCAGAGTGGCTGAACAAGAAGAAAACTACAACCGGTTACACAGTAGTGGGTGTCAAGGAGCACAAGACGAAGTGCTCAACAAGAGTCACGTTTGCCCTATCCCAGGAGGAAGATACTGTAAGTTGGAATTTTTTTTCCTGTCAGAAACAGGATGCATTAATTTATGACAATGTTATCAACGAGTGAATGTAATTAATTTTTCAAAAAAAATCATTTTTCTTCTGCAAACAGTGGTTTGAGCTGTACTACAATGTGTGCGGCCACAACTTCAGTCCTGCATCAGGAAGCGGATTAGGGAAGTTATAGATGGGACCCGAGAGAGATTTTTTATCTCGTCCCTGAGTGGTAGAATACAAAATCCCTCAATGACCTCCAACGGCTGCACATAAGGTAAGCTGACCATCATAATTCATTTCACATACACTATGCCTGGCATCTGAGGGTAAATGTGTTTTATATGTATATAAATAATGCCCGGAAGCATTGCTGCATAGCGCCCCAGCAGAAAGCAGAGACGACAGATCTGCAAATGGATTTAGAGCGGCGTACAACTTGTCGACGGCGGCCCGGTGACACTGGAGGTGAGGCGCCAGATGAAGGCTCTGTGCCGACATCTGACCTAGCTTTCAGCGGAGGCTGTATGAGCGATGGGTGAAAGCCCAGATGAAACTGCGCAAGCTGCATATTCACTGTAAGCATTAAAATGGAAAAAAAACTATATGTAAAAAATATTTCCCCAAGTAACGTGCTATGTTCATAGCTGTGAGGTATTGTCTCAACTAACAAAATCTTTCCATGTTTTCCTGACAGTGCACTTTGGCCCTCGTCTACCCAGTGAGGAAAAAGGTCAGCAAGTGGATCTCCGATCAGGGATGGAGGAGCAACATACCCAGTGCAGCCCAGTTCGTAACAGAATGGAAGCCCCACGGATCCGTGGACACAGCACTGGACGCTAAACGGATCCGGAGACTGACAAGGACCCAGAGGTGGAAAGGACTCGTTGTGACGGAAGATAGAGGGAAGGGCAAGGGTGTCGTTGCCACCGAGATTTCTGGCTGGTGAGGTGCTGTGTGACTACCACGGGCAGGTCGTCACAGCCTCAGAGGGGCACAACACTCGCAGCACTGTAGGTGTGGAGGACGGCGTTCACATGTCTTTTGAAAACATGAAACGGAAAGGCTATGTGCATTGGCGCCTTATTCGCCTTGCTGCGAGTGCCATCCAGACCGACAGACTTTTGGGCGGGTTAACCAACCACTCAAGAAAACGTTGCAACCTGAGGCCCAGAGCATACACTCTGCAAAACGGGCAGGACATTATTATTTTCCTGGCCACAAAGAACGATTAAAAAACTTTTGTTTGATTACGGCGTTGAACGAAGATCTTTTGTAGGGAAGGCGTTAGACCTCTTTTGGGTATGAATGTATAAATGCATGTGAAAATTTGTGTAAATACTCCTGTAAAAAAAAATGTGTATAAATGAGCATAAATACAGACCACATTACTTGTAATCTTCCTTTTTAATGAATGAGTTTTGCACTGTAAATAAACTTGCCTTGACTTCTGACCAGTTTGTATTATTATACTCTGATCATGTAAATGTGTGTAAAGGTGTAAATGTGTAAATATTCCTGTGTAAATGTGTAAAATTTTGTATGAGTGTATAAATCGGTTTTGGAGCAAGAATTCAAATTTACCACCAAGGTTTCGTGTACATTGGTGTATTTCCTATAAAAGCGTCATTCTTTGTAATTTTCACCCATCACTTAGCTGTCTGTTTTGAACTAATGTGTTGTACCGTATAAATAAACTTGCTTTTACACAACTTGCCCTTCGTTCTGACTAGTTCTGCTGTATAACCGAAAAAACACAATAGGACGTCCAGTAAAGATTTACGCAGATTAATTCAGGCAGTAAGCTAATATTTCATCACAGTCTGCTAGCTGTCTGTCTGGTTATTTTTTTTGTAATTTCCACAACATAATCTTTCTACAGCCTTTAACAAGCTGTGCCTCCATGAAATGCATTAGATACCATTTACAATGTTGACAGAAGGAGACCAGACGTTTTTAAAGGACTGAAAATATCTACCACCAACCTGCAAAAACATGGTTGTTGACCAGCCCACAGTCCGGAGCGAGACCCTGCAGGATGTGGTGGGGTGATGATGAACTCTGATGGCATGACATGCTGAAAAAACTGACACAGCCGGACGTACTTAAACACCCTCCCTGTTGCCAGAAGTACACGCATTTCCGGCTTTGCCGCTGCTCTTCAATCGCTTCTTTGTCGAGTGTGTTCATATATAAAGTAGTTTGTATGGTATGTAACCATAAAATTTGACAGGTCTAGGTCAAAGGTCATGGTCGTAAAATTTGATACGACACCTGGTGCATCCATGTAGGTCCCCATCTGTTATGGATAAACATAGACACAACGTTCACACGTAGGTCATAAAATTAGATATAGTTATTTTAAATCCGGTTCACATGCATTCCTAACAACCAAACCCCCACACACACACACACACACATTACCACACCTGTTGCGGCCATCCCCATCTGTTACGGATAAACATAGACACAACGTTCACACGTAGGTCATAAAATTAGATATAGTTATTTTAAATCCGGTTCACATGCATTCCTAACAGCCAAACCCCCCACACACACACACACACATTACCACCCTGTTGCGTCCATCCCCATCTGTTAAATCAGTGTTCACACGTAGGTCATAAAATGTAGGTCATAAAATTAGATATAGTTATTTTAAATCCGGTTCACACGCATTCCTAACAGCCAAACCCCCCACACACACACACACACATTACGACACCTGTTGCGGCCATCCCCATATGTTACGGATAAACATAGACACAACGTTCACACGTAGGTCATAAAATGTAGGTCATAAAATTAGATATAGTTATTTTAAATCCGGTTCACGCGCATTCCTAACAGCCAAACCCCCACACACACACACACACATTACCACACCTGTTGCGTCCATCCCCATCTGTTAAATCAGGATCAATTACAAGTCTGACGCACACACACACATATGTTCTCCACACAGGTTGCACACTCTGAGGTAGTTCATAAATATATATATAGTTATGTTAAATCTGGACCACATATATTCCTAACACAAACGTTACCATACCTGGAACGCCATGTGTATAGCATCCGCCGAAATATGACACGCACACACACACACACACACACACACACACACACACACATGCACGTACATACAAAGCGCATACATACGAACCTGTTTATAAAAGTCGAGCATCTCCTCTAGGTTTCCTAATACTCTGTACTTAGATCGGCGTGTGCGAGCTTACAACATGGCTGATGTCTGTCCTAACGCGACGAAAAAAGCTCACCCCTTTTTGGCAAAGAATAGAAAAACGTTAGAACATGAAAAGATTCAATATTGGGTAATGTCAAACGGATGTACAGCCGGGTTCTTTTCGATGCTGAAAAAGGGGAACGTTTTGCTTTTCAAGTTCTCGGTTCGGGACACATACACTGGAGCCGTGCTACAGAGGCGTAACTTAACGAAGGTGACTGGAAAAAGTTCAGAAAATGGTGCAAGGATTTTGACTACATCGTTAGAATGGACTTCTTTTCCCCAGATGCGTACAGACGTAAATGGAACAGTACATCTCTGCAATGCAAATACCATATCAGAGCAACGAATTTCTCCAAGAACCAGGTTTCACTGCGCTGTGCTGCTGTATTCACCGGTGACAACGCCCCTGATAACAAGGAGAATTGTAAGTGATGTATGACCGAACCAGCTGGCACGATCTACAACGCTACTTCCGTCAAATCGATGAATTATTCCAAAAAACTGGAAGAGACAAAGAAATGATGCAAATAAAAGTAAAGCTAGAAGATCTCTTATTCTGAGATCGTCAATATGCTAATCTTGATCAGAAACTCCACCTTCCCCAGAGACTCCTCCCACCGATATATCAATGATTCTGATTACATATCGGAGTCAAAGTATTCTGAGCATCAACAGCAATATGGCTTGTGAAATCACCCGGTTTTCTACAACTCTGGCGCTACTCGGTATGATGATGATGTGACCAGTTCGGGTTTTGAAGAGCGAAAACCTAGGGAAAAGAAATCTGACCTATCTGACAACGAACGATGAAGCCGACGGGTGTATAACCAACACTGTGCTAAACATTATACGTGCTGTTGCCGGAGAACTGCTGGACAGAGTTATCCAACAAGATCTGAAGGACAACTGCCACGGCTGCGCGATCGAACATCCGAGTCAACTCCAACACGCGTGTTTGTTCGATCCTGAAGAGTACTATCTGCACCTAAACACCTACAGACTGCTGAAAAAACTATTTAAACCGTGGTTCAAACACACATTGGCAAGAGGTCTGAAACTGTGTGGAATCAAACACACTCCTTCCCTGGAAAAAATTGAAGGTATCGCTGAAGCCACCGTGTGTGAATGGCGAGACGAACCTCACATCAAAAACGTGTTGAACGAGGTCAAGGAGAAAACCAAAGACATTTTCAACGAGCAAGTATGCGAAGACATTGTAGATTACTGGACCCTTCACTCATCTCTGGAAACCGCTGAACCGCCGCATACGTGGGAAACTTCAAAACAAGCCACGTCTATTCTGACTGCGAGAAAAGCCTGAAGCCGATTAAAACAAAATGCTGAAGACATCCGTAAATAGCATGTGTCCTTAACATATCGTTGTGTATCAAGTTTTTATATGTATTGCTGAAACATTTGAATGTAAACTAAACACGTATCTAAACCTAGTATGATATAAATTGTTTAGAACGTAATTAGCATGTGTCCTTAACATAACGTTGTGTATCAAGTTTTTATATGTATTGCTGAAACATATGAATGTAAACTAAACCGTATCTAAACACGTGTGATATAAATTGTTTAGAATAGAAAATGTAATACCTAGCTCACGTGTTCTAAGATAAATGCTTAATCTACACTGGTGTTTGACCATTATTGTCTTGACACTCGAAATGACTGCACGATTGATGAAGAATATATATTATACAACGTCAGAACCTGGTTCGTGCGGTCGTTGAGAGGTTCACCAAAAGCTATTGTTGAGAAAATAGGTAAAAGAGCTAATGATACTGAAATAAAAAACTGGTTAGCAGAGCAGGATGCGTACAGTCTACATAAACCAGTATCTACAAAGTTTAAAAAAAACAAGGTTTTTGTGAAGAACATCGATGAACAATGGCAAGCTGATTTAGTCGATATGAGCAACCTGTCAGAGAGCAATGACAATGCGAAATTTATGATCACGTGTATAGATATTTTATCCAAATATGCCTGGGTACGCGTGTTACGAAACAAGACCGGACTCGAGGTAACTAAAGCTTTTGATTCCATTCTAAAGGAAGGTAGAGTCCCCAAAAATTACAGACTGATCAAGGGAAGGAGTTTTTTAACAAAGTTTTTCAAACATTAATGAAAAAACATGACATTGTTCACTTTGCTACCGGTCACGGCAAGCTCGCTGTGTGGTAAGAGGGTTCAACAGAACACTAAAGACCAGGATGTGGGGAATTTTACCGCTGTTAACACGAGAAAATACATCGACGTCGTTCAGGATCTGGTTCAGCGTACAACCACAATTACCATTCCAGCATCAAAATGAAACCCGCAGAGGTCAACGAAACCAATTCCTTCAGAGTATTTAAAACCCTCTACGGACTGTTAGCACCTAAATTAAAGAAACTAAAATTCAAGTTTAAAGTAGGGGATATCGTTAGAATTTCACGTTTTAAAAGACATTTCGAGAAAGAGTGCGAGCAAAACTTTACGGATGAATATTTTACAATCTCCGAACGGATACTGAGAGATCCCCGGTATATAAATTACACGACTATGATGGTGAAAAAATTGAGGGAACATTTTATGAACCCAGGTTACAAAAGATCATCATCGGTAAGGACAAAACGTTTAAAATTGAGGAAAATCTTGTCTGAAAAGATCCGAAACCGAAAAAAGTCTGCCTGGTGAAATGGGTGGGTTGGCCCGATAAATTTAATTCCTGGGTTCGGGTCGAAGACGTAGTTAACATAACAAAAGGATGGCCGTGAACAAAACTGAAAACTATATTCATTAAACCATGGAAGAGTGTGGATTCTTTGTGACACTTCCAAAGCAACGTCTTTGGATATTTACCCTAATAACAAGATCGCGCACTACACTACTAAATTCGCCAAACCAATCGATTTGAACGGACTATGGGAAGTATCGCTCCGCGGAGGTTCAATATATCCAGAGTTGGTACTCGTTAACGGAGGAAGACAGTATGTGTCATATTATTCAGAGGGATGGGAAGAGAACACAAAACAGTAACTTTAATATCACTCCAGGATATTATAAAAGTATCGATGAATTGGTTAGTGAAATCAACAACAACATAAAGAAATTGGAACTCGGGAATAGAGCTATTCTATAACCCTATGAAAAATAAAATACGCATCGTATCCCAAAAACATTTTGCGTTCAGAGCTAATGGAAAATTAGCATATATGCTCGTATGACCGTCTGGCCCCGTGTTCCGATAACGGCCCGAGAACCAGAAGCGCCTAATCCCTCTGATATTCACGGAGGCTTTACACGATGTATGTATATACAGACGTTATCGAGTATCAACGAGTTGGTGACAGTTCCGCCCGTTACTGGGGGCGTACATATAACGGGTGAAAACAACAAAGTTGTCACAATTACTTATGATAAGCTGCATTACGTACCTCTCACCAAGAACCACATTACCGATATAGTAATCGAAGTCAAAACGGATCAGAACAAGCCTATACCTTTGAGATTACGGGAAATTTATTGCGAGAAACTACACTTTAGACCCGCTAAACATTCGTTCCGTATGTAAAATGATGGATAGGGGTTACGTTCAACCGCAGACCCTCGTGGATTATTATGTCCACCAAGCTGGAAATGGTCTTCCAGGGTTTCAAGCGCCCCACCATGTATGGTCGGGGCTAGGAGGACTGTTCAAGGGTCTTTTTAGAATGGCGGTTCCGTTCCTCAAAAGGGGTTTTGCTATTGCAAAACCTCATTTAAAAGCAGCTGCTAAAGGGGTCGGTAGCGGCGTATTCCGCAACATTATGAGCAAGACACAAACTCAGAATCAAGACGGTTCGGGACTTGCGTTGATTTCGTAAAAATCTAAAAGGCTCCCAGGGCCGTCGACATGTGGTTCCTTATAAAAGACGTAAAGGTTACTAAAATCAAGACCAGTGTGAAAAAGATAGAGCAGAGACGCGACAGCCGCATCCTTCCATCTCTCACAAGAGAAATCGGCTGAACATTTTCTAACATCATGGCTTTCTTACACAGTCTATCCTCAGAGTGTACCAAGACAGAATTGGATATTTTCACATTACCTTATACCCAAACGAGTATCGAAAAGTACACTTATGTCGAAATACCTCCACTTTCCGCTCTTACGGATAACGCGACCCCTAGAGTTCTCCGTGGCTGGAAAACGGGAGGATTACCTCGATTTGAACAACACTTTTTACATCTGTCCTGTAAATCGTGAACCGCACGACGGTTTCAATATAGCTAACGATGCAAAGGTCGGGGTTCGTTAACTACCCCGTAGCCTCACTTTTTTCACAAGTGGAGCGTTGCTCGCGGGGATCCGTCTTATTTCTCAATCTAGCAGTACATACCCATACCGCGCTACCTTTGAAAGTCTTCTCAACTATGGAAAAGATACACTGGAAACACAATTTTGCACGGGGCTATTCTACAAAGACACAGCGGGTCATATGGACGCCACAGATCCAGACGGACGAAACGAAGGTCTCAAAAAAAGGGCCAGTTTCAGCGCTGAAAGCAACACCTTCGACCTGATTGGACACATTCACTCGGATATATTTTTTCAGGATAAACTTTTACTGAACGGTATCGATTTGAGGATTAAAATGGTTCGAAGCAAAACTGAATTCTGTTTGATGAAGGAAGGAAATGCAAATTTCAATCTGAAAATACTCAACGCTTCTCTTTTTGTGAAGAAAGTGACCGTCTCCCCGTCTGTAAAAATCGGTCACGGACAAGCACTTCTCAGCGCCACAGCCAAGTATCCGATCGAAAGAGTCTGTTTGAAGACCTTCAGTCTAGCTGCAGGGAGCCGCATTTGTTCACAAGAGAACCTTTTCCTCGGCCCCTTACCTAAAACCATTATTTTTGGGGATGGTAGACCAACGATGCCTTCAGCGGGTCGTACAATAAAAACCCATTTAATTTTAAACATTACGATGCAGAGTTTATCGCGCTGTACGTAGACGATGCGCAATATCCCGCAAAACCGTTTCAGCCTTTTTTCAGTCGGGTAGCGTGGTCCGTGAATTCCATTCTTTAATTTTAGCATCAGGAAAGCATCTGAAAGATCAGGCTTTGTCGATAAACAGAGAAGAGTACCTGAACGGTTATACTTTATTCGCATTCAACCTGAATCCTGATGACGATTGTGGTCACATTTGTCATTAATAAAATCGGGGAATATGCGATTGGAACTCAGATTTCGTCAACCACTTCCGGCACTGTGAATCTAATCGTATGCGCCAGTTTTGACAGTATTCTAGAAATAAACAATCGTAGAAACCGTGCTCATCGATTACCAGTAACTCATGGATACCAGAGAACTAACGGATGTTATGAGAAGTTGTCCTGAAATAGATAAAATATTTCATGGCGTGATGGCCTGTGACGAGCTACCTACAAGAACTCTGAGAAAGTTTCCAGCTTTATTCATAGTAAACACACATCCGAGACACATGCCGTGAGCACTGGCTAGCGTTATGCCTTAACGACGAAAACAGGGGAGAATTTTTTGACTCGTACGGAAACCCACCAGACTTCGAAACTCTTTCCTCGAACGATTCATTATTTTTGACAAAGAACTGTTGCAAAATAAAATATAACCCCCGTACAAGTTCAAAACTTTACGTCGGTTTGCTGCGGGAACACTGTGTGTTTTTTTCTGTGTCACAAAGCTAAAGGTTATTCGTTTAACCGTATTATGTCTATGTATAGCAAAGATTTAAATAGAAATGATAACGCTGTTGTGTCTTTTGTATAAAAAATGTACCCTAGAGTAAATAAAAAGCATTCAATTACATGTGTACAATGTGTTAACTCTCTAGATGTGTTTCATTTGCATGTGTAGTGGAATGTTAAATGACCACGCTTCACAAGAAAATGTTAAACAAAAAGTTATTTTATTGAAATAAATGGTAAGATAACATAACATTCGTTGTCCCTCGTCATTTCAAAAGCCAAACCAGTCAGAACGGTTAAAAACGGGGATTTGAAAACTGGTTCGGAATCATCGTCTTTGGTTTTAGGTGTTGAAACAAGGTGCGTGGTATCTTTAGATCTTTTTATGTCAGATATTTTGCGTCGAACACACGCCGTTAGGTATTGCTGAAAAGGGTATATTTAGGTTGGCTACTGTCTGTAAGAACTCTTTCCAACCTAAAGGCCTCCGTTCGTCCGGATACTCGATGAGGGGCAGTGAGTTTTTTTAAGCAAATCTACCATGTGAGATCCTTTGATAGTGTTTCCTTTAAAAATAAATTCACCGCTATCGTTCCACGCGCGGTGCCGGTTTTTAAAAATTTTTCCATAACGTCTAAGCGTTTCTTTTGTTTCTAGCTGAAATGTTAGCGAGGACCTCTTGCCCGATTTCGTCTTTGGGTGGTTCGGCCGCCCCCGCTTCCTTTTGCTTTCCGATATTTTAGGTAGAGACAGGGTCAACTGAGCGGTTTCCTGCTCTCCTGCTTTAACCAGGTTTAAAAATTTTTTGCACGACGCAGCGTAGAGTTTCGCCTTATCGTAATCGTTCAGATCAGTCCTCGATAAAATATCTCGTATTGCATCGTCCAAGTTGTTTTCGACAGTCTTTCTTACGGTTTCCGTCTCTGAACCGATGTTTCTAAGTTTATCGATCTGATGTCGAGAGACTAAATACATTTTCTCAGCAGTCTCCATGTTATTTGTTGCGGGATGCGATCAGGCTGCTTATAAAAGGAATGGCTACACTGAGCAAAGGCAGAAGAAATCCTCCGGATTGATTAATAACTTTCCTTTTTCTTTCTACGGACTCTCTTTTATCAGCGAATAGTTTGATCCATTTTTTTTGTTTTTAAAACCGGTACTGTTTTGACGTCAGCGGTATGTTTCCCCTGAGCACGTTTAAAGCTAGTTCACATATGCTCAGGATGAGATCTGTTGGACGCAACACGTAATATATCCTTTCTCCTTCGGGGATGGAGACCTGTGTAATGAATTCAGCAACGGGAGGGTTTTTTCAAGCGCTCAGACATTTGGGCGTCGATACTTTAAAATTTTCTTTTCTTCTTCGGAACATACAACAACGGTTTCTCCCCGGAAACAATCCTGACCGAGAGCGAAGTTCTTCTGGTGTTTGTGCTTTCAGGTCAACAAATAAATATCCGTAAGGTCTAGAGACGGCATCGTGAAAACATTCTAAAAAATACTTGTTGTTACCCGGATACATTTGACGAGCCAGTATGCTGATCTGTAATTTATCTCTAGGGTTTTTAAAAAGAACCATGTAGTTGGTGTTCAGGTTGATTGTTCTACTGGTCTTGCCTTGAAAAAACAAGTTTTGAACGAGGTAGATGACGCTCAGATTTCTGTGGTGTGTGTATTTTGTAAAAGCCTTTTCTACGTCGTCGTTTTTGGGGCGGATTCCATCAAGTCATCTATTACCAGCAAAGTTTTTTTTATTTGGGGAAATAGTTCATCATCACACAAAGACTCGGGGATTCCTTGAAGAAAATGTATATTTATTTTGGCCATTAATTCATCATACAGAGGCTGCCAACACGTATAACACCAGACAATGTTTTCCGGAACAACCGACATTGCCTCTTTACAGTTTTCCAACAACATTTTGATAAAATAAGATTTTCCACTATTACTCGGTCCACACACGATACATGAAAATGGAAGTTGCATCCTAGCGTCAAAAGCAATCACGTTCATATTTTCCTTTACAAAACACCTCAACAGAAACTATATACACATATATACAAGAATAGTCTTAATATCCGTAAGGGAGAGTTGTAAAATCAGATAATAAAACACGCTGCTTATACTACACCCTGAACCTTTTCAACTGTGATTTGTTTCTCAAATGAAACCCCTTTTTATCTCTCACGATTTGATTATGCGTGGTTGCGAGATGACCGGTATGATCCGGATTTTTCACTGCTTCGTCCACCAGTTCCGTTAGTGATTTCAAATTGACTATTTCAGAATTGATACAATTTAAAGTGATGCCTTTAGCTTTCATGGTCGTTTTCCTTTTACGGTTCTGTAACCGTAGGTTTTAGGACCTCGCGTACAAATTCCGCGATTTGGTCGCCATCGTCTAGTTCGCTGGTAAGCCCGCCCAAGTAATCGCTTAAGGGCGGCATCCAGTCACCTTCCTTACTTTTAAAAATGACGCTATCGGTATCTGTGTACAAACAACGCTGATCCAATCGATCCATCAAATTGTACAGCTCAAGTCTGCGTGCGCTGTAGTGAAAATGCCCGATGAATACGTTAGCGTTTAGCGGTTTAATCAATCTCTCGTCGTATAACGCCACTGTACCATCGCCACCTTCTCATTCAAAAAAGAAACGACTCACATTATAAATATCGGAGAACATGAACTGTAAAAACTTCGGCAGGATCGCGAATTAAGGTCGTGTTTGACCTGTCTGGTCTTTGACACATCTTACCCCACAACGAATTTAGTGCGAGTTTAGCCACTGATCTTTTGGCAGGATTAACGGTGATAAATTTCGGATCCAACGTAATCCCTTCGTTCTCCTCATATTTGCGAATGTACTCACATTTAGATGATTCATCAACCACCCAGGACGGGTAACCTGAACTTTCCTGTTTGGTCTTGAGGAACATTTTAATATATCTCGTAAAAAGTTCATCAGACGTGCTTTACGTAAGTGCCACATTTCAAACACTTTTAGAATTTTGTAACCTTTTTCGACGGCTTTCTCAATTTCGATAGCGCACACGTTCGGTAAGAGCTCTCTCCTGATCCGTATGACCGCATTGTTTTAGCTGATGTTCGGCAACGTTCTACATAGAGGAAAGAGGAGTTTGCTTTTTACGAAGCGGTAGAACAGGTGCCCACAGACCCCTAGGCGGTAATACCTTTGCTCTAACGATCCCGAAGTAATATTTCAGAGGTCGAAAGTCACGATAAATGATGATAGGGTGATCGATCGGGTATGTCTTTGTCTTATTTACAAATGGGTAAAGAGAGGTAAAGTCGAAATAATCGATTCTCTCACCGGGTTGAGCTACATAATGCAAATTTAACGCGTTTGTTCGACCGCCGTAAAGAGCATCTCGTGGGTTTAAACGCTCAGGAAAGTCAAAATCTTTTAGAAAATTTTGCACGAGATTGTCATTTTTCTTCATTTCATTCCACTCGTGTTCCCACATCAGAGTGACTTGCAAATTGAGAGTGTCTTGCAAATTCTTAATTCTCTCCATCGATTTTTGACGGATATCTCCGAAGGTTGCATTTGATTTGGTAAGAGGATGCGTTGTCATTGAGGGAAAACATTTTTCACAGCCGTGATAAAAACATCCGAGAAACTCAAAAACCTTACGGTTTTTCCCTTCCTCGCAGTAACCATCTACGTAATAGGTACCAAACCTGACTTCACCTTCGTTCAACGCGTGGCGAATGGGTAGGTTTTGCGTTTTTGAAACATATTCGAGCCATTGAATGGAAGGTGTTGAGAAAGATTTCTGAGCGACGATGTAATTATCAAGCGGAGGAATAGCTAAAGTGTCTTTACGCAGGAACTTGGTTCTAAAGATTTTCATGCACACAGATGCGATCGTTATGCATTTAAATGGATCGACCTTTGTACTATCCAGAATTTCTTGTCTGAAAGCTATACATCCCTTTCTCAAAATTTCTACGTCGTTCACACAGTATTCCGCCATCTCTTTCTTGAAATCAAAGACTTTGTCAGAAACCGTTCTGTACCACTTAAAGAATTCTTCTCTATCTTTAGGCATCATGCCATCTACACCGTAAAACTTAGGGTCAGGATACGGCCCTACGTAACCCTGATGGTCTACGGTGTTCCAGAAATGGGGAAAATAGCCTTTCTTGCTTTCCGAAAACCCCATCGCTTTTGGGATGCTACTCAGTTTCATGGGTAAGAAGGATAGACTATCGATGTAGGACTGACGAAACGCTGTATCGGTGAAGCACAAAATTTTACCGCCTTGCGCTATGATTTCGGGGGTGATTCCTTCTTTCACTAAATGGTTTAACAAAAGGTATGAATCGAACCCTCTAGCGTTATGAGCGATAAACTTGTAGCCGTGGTATGTATTACACCGAAACTTTTTAAAGAAGGCGCTGACACAATCGTCCCCTTCAGCCACCCACTTCTCTCCCTTAAAATCAATACAACATATGAAATTAGCTACATGTGTTCCTGTTTCCTGCCTAGTCTCGAAATCGTAAAACACGTAATCCGTATTTTCGCTTTCTTTCCTCGCCCTCTGTATAAAACATCTATGCTCGACATCCTCATCGAGTTTTTGGCCACAGAGTATACATTTCGAACGTGCGCATACATGATTCTCGCGATTAGAAGGTTTATCACGTATCACGAGCTTACATTTTCCGCAGTAGAAACCCGTTTCACACATAGAGTATTCACCTTTTCGCGTTTGAACCTTTGCTTTATGCCTCTCGAAACAGTAATGTGAGCTACACAGTCTCTGACATTCTGGACATTTAGTAACATTCTTAGGGTGTTTGTAACAATCGGGGTCGTGGCAAACGTTACAGCTATAAGCGCATTTATGTTTCCATAAAACGTCAAACCCTGAATGGCAGAAATGACAAACATGACTCGTTCCTAAAAGTCCTGCGATACTTTTAACCCCATAATAGTGGTTATCATGCAAAAACAAGTAAATAGTTTTTTCGTGGGGAGTCTTGCTAGTTTGAAAGAAGGAGTATCCGGCTTTGCTAGCAGAACAGTGTACGATTACGATTTTACAATTCAAATGTCTTTCAAATCTCGATACGTCCGCGAAGCTGACCGCTGTGTTTACGGATAATCCCACATCGCGTAGTAATTTTCTAGCGATTTGTTCGGTTTCAAAATCATTTTTTTCACGATTCAAAAGTTGGCTGACACACAAGGCGAAGCACATGTTGTCTCTGTTGTGAAAAATGTATAGATGCTTCATTTTCTTCCGTATGGTTTCCGATTTGAATATATGGCCTATCTTCCTTCTAATTCCACCACCGCGAGGTGGTCGGACGATTTGAACGACTATTTCAAGGGTATTATCGGTAAAAATTTCATGTTTACTCTGAACAGCATTTTCGAGCATGGTCAGAAAAGAACGTAAATCGATGACACCGTTGTCTAATTGAACGGCGTGATGACACATTGTATGTATCACCTCTAATTTCAGCGGTACGGTACATCATACTTAACGGAAATTAAATTGTTAGCGGTTTCAATCACACTGTTTAAAATCTCTAAAACATAATTATAAAAATCAGCAAAGCTGTCAACGTTCGCGATAGAAGAAAAATTCACTCTTCTACTAATCTCAGTGTTGTTGAATCTTTCCCGATTAATTATTCTAATATTAGGATCTAATCCATCACCATATTGATCAACTCGGATATCGGGCGAGTGTGTGTTTTCCATTTGAGAATCTCGGATGTCGGGCGAGTGTGTGTTTTCCATTTGAGAATCTCGGATGTCGGGCGAGTGTGTGTTTTCCATTTGAGAATCTCGGATGTCGGGCGAGTGTGTGTTTTCCATTTGAGAATCTCGCATGTCGGGCGAGTGTGTGTTTTCCATTGGATGGTTGTACTCATTATCGTTTTCCGAATTTTGTGCAATATTGGTAGGGTTTTCGATTAAGTTAACCAGACCGTCATTTATCCTCATAAGACTTTGATTAAGATCGTGTATCATATCATGAGGAGTTAACGGTCTAGGTTCCTGAGCGTTTTCTGGAGTTGAGGCGATATTCTGAACGGGAGATAATGACATATTTTCATTGATTTGATTCACCACGTCTATTAAACATGGATTTATCTGCATAGATTCTCTTTGTTCGATTAGGTTATTTTGTAGCTGTAACAGACATTGATTTAATTCGAAAAATATGTCGTGCGACGTCACCGGCGTACTTGATACAGATTGACTGGAATTTCGGCTGGGGTTTTCATTTTGAGTATTGCTCTGGTCTGACGATCTTAAACTTTCATTCAACTGATTGACTGCATCGATTAGATCAGGGTTTAATTGTACTGAATGGCCGTGTTCATTTAAATTATTATGTAACTCTAACAGACATTGATTTAATTCGAAAAATATGTCGTGCGACGTCACCGGTGTACTTGATACAGATTGACTGGAATTTCGGCTGGGGTTTTCATTTTGAGTATTGCTCTGGTCTGACGATCTTAAACTTTCATTCAACTGATTGATCGCTTCAGTTATACACGGGTTCAGGGGTGTGTACGAATCATGATATAACGGACCATTTGTAAAACTCTGGTTTCCATCATAAAAGAAATCATGCGATAATGGAGAATTTTCGTTCTTTTTTTTTTTTTTTTAGTCTCTATATCCGAACTGCATTTCATTCGTTTCTGCGCCATATCTTTCATACAATTTTCTAATCAACTTTATGTTCACTGAGAGACATCTATTCACATTTTCAAGTGTGTTGTACAGTAAAGGGATAAAATCTGTACCTCGACCGGATTCAAGTGTATAATCAATCTGACCAAAGTTTTCCAATAAATCAGTCTTTGCTTCGAAGAATTCACGCCACACTGCACAGATCTGTTGTAGTTCGATGTCTTGTTGAATGTCGGTTTCCGAGATGATTTCCTCTTGGTAATCTATTGCATCACTCGTATCTATAAGTCACAGAACATGTGAAAGAGTTTTTATTTATTTATTTTAGTGCTGTTTAAATAGAAGTTAAATTTTACAACAACTCACCTGAAATATCTCCGCCGAAAGCACTGTTAGTCACGTTTCCCTCAACTTCTGAATATGATAGAAACAATGTTATATTCACGTATGAAAGATTTACAGCATCAAACATTCATCATTTTATGTTATGACTTACGTGTGGAGCTCAGATTCAAAAGGTCATGAGCGGTTGTTTCGGGACTCTCATCATCAGAAATAATAACCAAGTTGTCTATAAACAGTAAAACAAATAAAATATACTTTTAATAACTTAACATTTCCATTTTAGATCACTACATAGATCTAAGAGACAAATTTAATTACCTATACACTAGAATCAGATGAGCTTAACTCGGTCTTGCACTGTAATATAATGTAATGAAAATTTAAATTTTAGATAAAGTATCGTACCCGATTACATATGACCAGATAAGTATAATGATTTTTGTACTCAGAAAGATTAGTTCTAAGTTTATATCATAATCATTATCAATTGGATAATTACATAAACAATGTATTTCAATTTATATTTAACTATTTAACTGATTAAAATACATATTCTTACCTGCTGAGAAATCCATGGTGTCTGGAAATTCTATTGAACTTTGCCGATGTTCAAACTTTCGAAGTGTTTGATTCTGGAAGTATTGAAGGATAGACTCTGGAGATTCGGTCGAACCTTTGCCGATGTTAAAACTTTCGAAGTGTTGGACTTTTATAGATGGTTCGTATGCTAGTGTGTGTGTGTGTGTGTGTGTGTGTGTGTGTGTGTGTGTGTGAGTGTCATATTTTTGTTTGGATGTGTGTGTGGAATGCATCAGAATGGGGGTTTTACGGTGTTGACCATTTGACTTAGGCCTGACTCGGGGTGCTTCATATACTATGTGTCCCGGAACCGAGAACTTGAAAAGAGCAAGGTCCCCTTTTCAGCATCGAAAAAGAACCCGGCTGTACATCCGTTTGACATTACCCAATATTGAATCTTTTCATGTTCTAACGTTTTTCTATTCTTGCCAAAAAAGGGTGAGCTTTTTTTGGCGTTAGGACAGAACAATCAGCCATGTTGTAAGCTTCGCACACGTCGATCTAAGTACAGAGTATTAGGAAACCTAGAGGAGATGCTCGCACTTTTATAAACAGGTTCGTATGTATGCGTTTGTATATACGTGCTGTGTGTGTGTGTTGTGTGTGTGTGTGTGTGTGCGTGTGTCATATTTCTGGTCGGATGCGTTATACACATGGCCGTTCCAGGTATGGTAACGTTTGTGTTAGGAATATATGTGGTCCAGATTTAACATAACTATATATATATTTATGAACTACCTCAGAGTGTGCAACCTGTGTGGAGAACATATGTGTGTGTGTGCGTCAGACTTGTAATTGATCCTGATTTAACAGATGGGGATGGACGCAACAGGTGTGGTAATGTGTGTGTGTGTGTGGGGGTTTGGCTGTTAGGAATGCGCGTGAACCGGATTTAAAATAACTATATCTAATTTTATGACCTACATTTTATGACCTACGTGTGACGTTGTGTACTATATATCGTAAACATATGGGGATGGCCGCAACAGGTGTCGTAATGTGTGTGTGTGTGTGTGTGGGGGTTGCTGTTAGGAATGCGTGTGAACCGGATTTAAAATAACTATATCTAATTTTATGACCTACATTTTATGACCTACGTGTGAACACTGATTTAACAGATGGGGATGGACGCAACAGGTGTGGTAATGTGTGTGTGTGTGTGTGGGGGTTTGGCTGTTAGGAATGCATGTGAACCGGATTTAAAATAACTATATCTAATTTTATGACCTACGTGTGAACGTTTGTCTATGTTTATCCGTAACAGATGGGGATGGCGCGCAACACAGGTGTGGTAATGTGTGTGTGTGTGTGTGGGGGTTTGGTTGTTAGGAATGCATGTGAACCGGATTTAAAATAACTATATCTAATTTTATGACCTACGTGTGAACGTTGTGTCTATGTTTATCCATAACAGATGGGGACCTACATGGATGCACCAGGGTGTCGTACAAATTTTACGACCATGACCTTTGACCTAGACCTGTCAAATTTTATGGTTACATACCATACAAACTACTTTATATATTGTCTCCATGCAGACTCTGCGCAGATGGAATATGCTCTTTTGTCTTAAGGATCTTAATGTCCTTTGAATGTCCTTTATTTGCCCCTGATTTTTCCTGCCCAGATAAAAAAGGAAATCTAAAAGTAAAATAGGTAAAAGAAAACTGTTTTATTTACATATTCAAGCCATATTTTTTATTACTGATTATATGATTATGCTCAAGTAATAATTCTAAATATTATAATTACAAAACTAACTCAACTCAACTTCAGCTTAAAGATGCGGCGAAAGGCAAAAAATAACACCGGACAAATATCTTCTCCGGTGACGTAGATGGTACTGCAGCCAATTTCCGATATTTTCACCAGCACTGGTGTAATGATTGAGGATTCACTCATGCAACATGAAATTAGACACATGATATTACATACATGATACATGATATTAGATACATGACATTAGACACGAGATATATGATATCAGATAAATGAAATAGTAAGGTCGTGCGAAAGCACCCGCATTAAAATCGGGGGCTTATAACTAATAATTTTGGACATCATTCTGAGGCTTTGAGAGAAACCAAAGGCAGAGGGCACATCTACTGCACACACACATTCTGCAAATCTACCTCCCGTCCGGTGAGGTGGAGCCAGAGCGCGGTGGTACCTAAAAGATGGTGAACTATGTCCGGCAGGGCAAAGCCAGAGGAAATTCTGGTGGAGGCCCATAGCGGTCCTGACATGCAAACGGTCGTCCAACCTGGGTATAGGGGCGAAAGACTAATCGAACCATCTAGTTGCTGGTTTTCCTCCGAGTTTCCCTCAGGATAGCTGGCACTCGGACCTCAGTTTTATCCGTAAAGCTAATGACTAGAGGTATTGGGGAAACGATCTCAACCTATTCTCAAACTTTAAATGGGAGAAGCCCGGCTCGCTGGCTTGGAGCCGGGCATGGAATGAGAGTGCCCAGTGGGCCACTTTTGGTAAGCAGAACTGGCGCTGCGGATGAACCGAAAGCCGGGTTAAGGCGCCCGATGCCGACCCTCATCAGACCCCATAAAAGGTGTTGGTTGATATAGACAGCAGGACGGTGGCCATCGAACCCGAATGGAGTGTAACAACTAACCCGCCGACCGCATCAACTAGCCTTGAAAATGGATGGCGCTGGAGCTCGGGCCCATACCCGCGTCGCGGGCCACGTACGAGAGCCCCTAAGCAGCGGCTAGTAGGAGGGCCGCGGTGGTGCGCGGAAGCCTTGGGCGCGAACCCGTTTTGAGCCGCCGTAGGTGCAGATCTTGGTGGTAGTTGCAAATATTCAAACGAGAGCTTTGAAGGCCGAAGTGGAGAAGGGTTCCATGTAGAACAGCAGTTGAACATGGGTCAGTCGGTCCTAAGGGATTCACTGTTACACGAATAACAATTGAGTGAAACCTCAATGAAAACACCAGAGTCGGTGTTTATATCAAGAACTAGGGTTAGCATTACGTTAAAACTTGTAAGACAGCAAGAACTTGTCCCATACATCATTAATAAAATCTGAACTATAAATGTGCATCTTCTCACTATGACTATGTATTTAGAACAGTGTTCACCACATTTGTGCAACATACAAATTTTGGCAACTTTGAGGTCCTCATGCAACATTTGTATGTGAGGATTTTTCAACAAATGTCCATCCATCTGGTGTGAAACATTCAAGAAGACTTCATAGAGTCTTTGTGGCCTTTATGGCATTTGTTTATCAAGGCTTTTTTGACCTTAGTTTTCTCAACTGGTGTCCATCCATCCATCCATCCAGTGGCAGCAGCACGATGTAGGCTGTAAGAATAAAAGAAAGCACAAATTATAGATGAATCCTCCTTACATAGAGTAACAGTGGTGGTGGAAAATCATTACCACATTTCACAGTAAGAATTGCACTTAACTTCAAATAAAAATAATAATTAAAAAAAATAACAAAGGTGTTCTCTGCAAAGGGGACACCCTCAGGTACCCACACAACCCATTTTCACCGATTTGAAAATCACAATGACTATGTTTACATGGACAGCAAACACAAACGCACTTTCGACGAAGTCAAGCAAACCCCCGCCATTGAAATGAAAGCTACAATTAGTCGAAAAGAGGCGTCATCATCGGCGTCGAATATACGTAGAAAAAAGGCTTGAACAAGGTTAACATTCTTGAAACACTATATTACTTATACACTTCTACATTAAAATGTACAAGTTCCCAATTAAATATGGTCATGTGCAAAAGTGACATTTGAAGTGCAGACAGTCACTTTTTTCAAAAGTGCTCTAACTAAGTTTGTTTACATTCGTCCAGTGTGCCCATGTACACTGTTGCGCTTCATGCTGTTAGAACGGTATACAGCGATTTTCAAGCGGCTGGGAGCTTAGGAAAGTGGTTTTTCTAACAAACTCATATAATCATGTGCGTCGACATCTTCCAAAATGATATCACAGCCATAATATTATACTAAGACATGTATCTGACCTCAAATGATATGAAATATAATTGTTACACATTAAAATGTACAAGTTTCCAATGAAATATGGTAATGTGAAAAAACGTCGGGGTTACGCATGTAACCCTGTTCCCCTGAGAAGGGAACGAGACCGTTGCATTTAGCAGTATGGGAACGCCTTTGGCGTGACCGTGAAGCTTGTGTAAAATCATGCCTCTACTTATAGGCCTGCCATGATCAGGTGACGTGGCGCAATTGCCGTCACATGATATATATATGGCACCTGTGAACCACGCCGCCAGCCTCTATTATCGAAGCGAGAGCACGAATTCACAGGCCAGCCCCGGTATGACAGCGCTGTACAACGTCTCGGCTCCTTCTCTGGGAACAGGGTTACATGCGTAACCCGACGTTTCCTTTCAAAGGGAACTTCGGCGTTGCATTTAGCAGTATGGGAACGGGAATACCCACTCCGTCAACCGAGGTTACGGCCTGTTCAAAAATACCCAAAACCCGGGTGCAGTGCAGGACACTCGAACCTGGGGAGGGATGAATATCCAGGCTGTCATAACAGAATGACCGTGTGAGGCATAGACCACCCCGCACCACACATCCTGCAAGGAACCCCTTTGACAAAGCCTTTGACAATCCCAGTAGAGATGCACTGCTTTGAAACAGCATCACTTTTCCTGTCGCCGCCAAAGCAGACTAGTAGATGCTCTACTTACGCCACTGGCCGGAGCGGTGGACGTAAGTACAGAGACCGCTTACTGGACACAGCAGGTGCATCCTCTCTTGTTCTGGTCAGAGGACAGAGGAGGGGAGAAAGCCTGCAACACCACAGGGTGGGCAGCCAATGTAGGCACTTTTGGGAATATAATATGGCCTAGGATACAGGAAGGACTTGGCTTATCTAGGGGTAAAGTCAAGGCAGGAGGGGCATAAGGGAGAGCTTGTAGACCTCCCACTCGCTTGAGAGATGTCAGGGCCTGTAAAAGAGCTACCTTTAGAGTCAGAAGCTTCTCAGAGGCTGACTCTAAGGGCTCAAATGGGGTCCCTGACAGACCTTTCAAGACCACAGCAAGGTCCCAGGAAGGTATGCATGGCCTGCAGATGGGCCTCAGCCGTCTGACACCATACATGAACCTCGAATAGTGGATGTTGCCCCACAGAGGCTCCATTGACAGGGGCAGGGCTGGCCAAAACCAGGACACGTAACCCCGTAGTAGAAGGAGCCAACCTGCTGTGAAACGTTCTTGTCAGAACTCCAGGACTGTAGCGATTGCGCAGTTCACTGGGTATAGCTGACGTTCCTCACACCACCAGACAAAAAGGTGCCACTTGAGCGCATACAATTTCCTTGTAGATGGGATCCATTTTAGGGGGCTCGAAGGGGCAGTTGACAGACGTTCCAGACCACAGAATGTCCCAGGAAGGTATGCACAGCCTGCAGATAGACCTCAGCCATCTGACACCACGCATGAACCTTGCAGTTAGAGGATGCTGCCCCACAGAGCCCCCACAACAGGGGGCGGCAGACAAGAAATGGCGGCCACATAACCCTGATTGTAGAAGGAGCCCACCCGCTGAGATTATTGTTATTGTAGAAACATGGTCACTACCACCTCAGTCGTGTGACCAGAATCTATTAGCTGGCCCTCAGGGGCCAGACCCACAGTTTCCTTAGTTCTTGCCAAGGATGATAAATCAACCCTGCGGCTTTGAGGCGGTAGGTCCCTTAGGACTCAAATGGGGCACCTGACAGACCTTCCAGGACCACAGGAGGTCCCAGGAAGGTATGAGCAGCCTGCAGATGGGGCGCAGCCATCTGACACCACGACGAACCTTAAAGTTAGAAGATGTTGCCCCACGGAGGCTCCATCAACAGGGGGTGCTGGCCGAAAATGGCGCCGCCATAACCCTGATTGTAGAAGGAGCCCAGCCCGAGAAACGTTCTGTAAGAACTCCAGGACTGTAGCAATTGCGCAGTTCACTGGGTCTAGGTGACGTCCCTCATGCCACAAGACAAAAGCTGACACCTGAGTGCATTTGATTTCCTTGTGGATGGTGCTCTAGCTTTTAACATGGTTTCAACAATCTCAGTTGTGAGACCCCAATCTATGAGCTGGTGCCCCTCAGGGACCAGACCCACAGTTGCCGGGTTCTGGCCGAAGGCTGATAAATCGCCCTTCGGCCTGAGACAGTAGATCCGCTCAGATCTCGAATGGGGGCAGCCGACAGACCTTCCAGGGCCATAGAAGGTCCCGGGAAGGTGCGCGGCCTGCAGATGGGCCTCAGCCATCTGAGACAACGTGAACCTCGGAAGTTAGAGGACGTTGCCCCACAGAGGCGCCCTCAACTGGGGCGGCTGCGGCCGAAATGGCGGCCACATAACCCTGATTGTAGGAAGAGCTCACCCCCGCTGAGAAATGTTATTGTAGGAGCCCCAGGACTGTAGCTATTGCGCAGTTACTGGGTCCACAGTGAATCCCTGCGGACGGGCATCTCCCAAGGAGTGCCATCTCGCAGAGATATAATCTCTCAGAACCATGTTCGAGCTGCCAAAAAGGTGCTATTAGCAGGTTATCTTGGCGAACTCTTCGCTAGAGCTAGTGGGAGCAGTGATGGGGGGCAGTATCAGATGTGACCTCAGCCACATGTGTGGATTCCACCCTAGGCTCCCAAGATACAGCTTTATCCAGCTCAGTGTTGATAGGATTGACACTACGCCTGTTGGGGATAGAAACGCCCTCATCGTAGTAGAATCCTATAACCCCTAGAAAAGTTGTCCACTGCACTGGAGAAAACCAACTTTTCTGAGATTCAACCTGAGCCCCCAGTTCTTCATCGTATGAACAACATCTCAATGTTGAACCGCCAGCTCACTGGATCGTGCTAGAATTAACCAGTCGTCCAGGTAGCTTGGTACACAGATGCCCTGGAGTCCCAATGGAGCCAGAGTGACATCCATGCACTTTGCAAAGCGAGGGATAAAGCTAGCAATAATCCTATGCGGAAACATGCACCTTTTAGACCTATCGCCACAAACCAGTTCTCGAACTCAGCCTCTGAACCTGTATATCCGAAGAGTACGGTTCAGATGATGCAGATCTAAAATTGGGTGCATATTCCCACTTTTTGGGAACAGGAAATAAAGGCTGTAAACCTCTCTCCCTGAGGGAACGGGGTACATGTTTCAGGACCCCCTTGTCCAAAAGGGAGATTTCTAGCGCTAACGTCGGGCTCTGGTCTGTGCTGACTTCTGTGGTGAGCACACCTGTGAACGGGGGTCGGGCTATAACTGGACCCGGTAACCCTTTCTATGGTAGACAGAACCCATGGAGACCCATTTGGCCGTAGCTTGCAGGCTGCCCGATGGTCTTCTAGTGACGTTAGCTATTCCACATTCTATTGGAGAGAAGCATCAGATTTCCGTTGCCCTGTGACAGCTTGCTGACCAGGGAACACGAAAACTTGGGGACCACTTTGGCTAGGGGAGGCCCTACAGTAGCACTGGGGGCTACCTGCCCTAACAACCCCATGTCCCCGGATACATCCCTCCACAGCCCCTCAGGACCGCTCGTCTTTTGCCTGCTTGGCCCTTATGACCATCCTCAGATCAGGCCCAACAGCAGACCGCAACTGTGGCCGCCCGTTTCCCCGGCTGTCTGCGGGTTGGCGGGCTGCCATACTCGCCTTCTGGGTTTCCCCATACTAGTGCTGGCCCAGGCTCCACTCGTGGACACCCGGATGAGCTTGAGACAACTTTTTGCCATAAGTTGAGCTCACTCAGCAGGTCTGCTTGGTAGGCAACACTGTCATTGTCTGCAGTAACCCACAAGCAAGACTACTACTGCATAGGCTTGCCCATCTTGGATGCAAGCCGCCCCCTGTAATTACCTGCCATCGGGTGGAGAGAGTAGCTAGCAAGTGCCTACTCTACCTCGGGCATAGCTAAGTAGCCATGCCATTCATTTCCACAATGGCCAAATAATCCAACATCGGTTGGAGTTATGACTATGGCTTAAGCATGGTTTTCTCAGAAGTGAGATTTTGTCATAACTTCTGGAAGACAGGGAGTTTCTGCAGTGTGAAGTATTTACTTTCACTGGGTAATCACTTCAAGCAGCTCTTTATACGCTGCTCTCAGTTTTCAACACATCCCTTCTAACTCCTCGGAGTCAGAGAGGGGCGCGTTATTAACCCCCTTTGGCTTTCCATAGCGGGAGGAGGAGTCGCGACGCGAACTCCAAAATCCAGCGGGAGAGCTGAACCCGGAAGACAGAGAGAGAGATAGACAGCGCTTGTCTCCGGCTCCTCTTCCGTTATTAAACTCCCCGAACCTGAGACGGTTGGCTGCCCGCAGCGGCCGGCCCAGATCCGCAGGCTTTGAGAGTCGACTCACTCGGCTTCCGTTTTTTGAGAAAAGCGCGAGTCGAGCTGCTTAATGTAGCGTTACCGCGCAGCCTCTCAAGGTTGCCATCGCATACTACACCACTAACACTTCACCAAGAAAGTGTGCACTTTTCCCCCCGTGATGAAACGGGAGCACGCTATACACGTCTTTAACTCTTTCTCACTAATTACTTACCTCTCCTTTTTAAAAGGGATAGAAAAGTTAAGAGATTTTGAGAAAATATCGTAGTAGAAATGAAGCGTTTTGTCACACAAACAACAGACATGCAGTCTCGCTGAAGATAATAAGGCTGGCGGCGTGGTTCACAGGTGCCATATATATATCATGCGACGCGCTTAATTGCCACGTCACCTGATCATGGCAGGCCTACAAGTAGAGGCATGATTTTACACAAGCTTCAGATACTCGTCACGTTCCCATACTGCTAAATGCAACGTCGAAATTCCCTTTGAAAGGGAAGTGACATGCGAAGTGCAGTTTGTTTATATTCGGCCCAGTGTGCCCATGTACAGTGTTGCGCTTTGATCCTGTTAGAACGCTATACAGCGCATTTTCAAGCGGCTGGGAGCTTAGGGAAAGTGGTTTTTCTAACAAACTCATATAATCATGTGCGATATCTTCCAAAATGATATCACAGCCATAATATTATACTAGGACATGTATCTGACCTCAAATGATACGAAATATAATTGTTTACATTAAAATGTACAAGTTCCCAATGAAATATGGTCATGTGAAAAAAGTGACATTTGAAGTGCAGACAGTCACTTTTTTCAAAAGTGCTCTAACTAAGTTTGTTAACATAACATGCATGTTCTCCCCGTGCTGCGGGGGTTTCCTCTGGTACTCCGTGTTCCTCCCCAGTCCAAAGACATGCATGGTAGGTTGATTGGTAAATTGTCCATAGTGTATGAATGGGTGTGTGAGTGTGTATGTGATTGTGCTCTGTCCAGGGTGTACCCCGCCTTGTGTCGGTGCTTCCTGGGATAGGCTCCAGGTTTCCCGCGACCCCTGAAGCAGGAATAAGCGGTTGAAGATGGATGGATGGATAAAGAAACTCAAATACATGGTCCTCATTGTAATGAATTTTATATGCTTGTCCATGACAAAAACAAACTTCCAAGACATTTTAAATATGTTTTGATATTTACAGTGGGTGTCTGTGCTCTCAACAGACATAAGGCATGCACTACAATATTTGTGCAAAAGCAGAGAAGAGGAGTTATCAATCAAAAAAAATTTTTAAATCTGAAGACATTCAGTTTGGATGTCAGAGGGGGCAGTGCAGAGTGCAAGTCACTTAGCGCTTTTCCTGTTATTTTGTGTCTGTTTGCAAATGTCATTATGAGTAGAAGGCTCTCTGCAACAGAAATGGGTGCATTTCTGTAAAGTGGACTATCTCCAGTGTTTGTTGAGTTTTGAGTTTTGTTCCCTCCTCTATGTTTAGCTCTACATTGTCCTCAAATGATAGGTCATCATCAAATGTCAAGTTATCATCTGAAGTCCCCTGCTCAACAAATTGAAATGTATCTGTGTGAAAAGACAGTTCACTCTCCGATTCTGCATTAAGGCCAGTGCGATGTGTCTCTGTTATGTATTCATAACACTGGGACAGTGTATGATTGGAGTTATGAACGTCACAGGAATTCATGATAGATGGGTTTTCCAGATCAGCAAAGTCCTCAGCTTCCAGAGTAGCAGGACAAGGTACTCCTTCGGTGCAATAGTCATCTGGCCTCCACTTTGATTCTAGAAACCAAAAGAAGAAAAATGTTGTAATACATTTTATAGATTTGTGGTCAGTCATGTACACAAAATGTTGAAAAGCAGCATTGGTAAATTTGTGGCTCACTAATCTTGTGGTTATTTTCCATAGTAATTCTGGAAATCTAAACACATTACCAATTACTATACATCAAGATGTCAGAGTAACCTGAGCTGCCATTTAAAACTTTGTAAACCAATTCAAGTACAAGTGCAAGTTTCACATCAGTAAGTAGTGTTTTGTTAACACCACTGGCACTACTACTGATGACAATTTAAAGCTCTATAACATGGTATTTCTTACATTGCCACTATATGATAGACCAGATGCTATCTTGGAAATAATCTGAATGTCTATTATACCGTTATAATAGACATTCAGATACAGTGTAAATTACATTATGGTAAGCATGTCAGCCAACTGTGCAGACACACCTGGATGGATACAGGGACATAGCACCTTCCTACTCATTTCAGCTTTCAGATAAGTGTGCTGCTGTCCAAGCCCTCTCCAGCCAATTCTTTGTTTATACAATCATCCAAAATAGTCAGTTCTGACATTGGAAGTAGTCTGAGAGAATAATTTACAGTATACTATATTCATTTTCCACAATTAACATGGAACCAAAATTTTTTGTGTAGAAAATTGATCATGCTTCATTACTCTATGGAGTTAGATGTTTTACATTTTTGAAAAGTTGTTACCTGCATTCTCCACTGCTTGTGTGTCTAGCTAAAAATTGAGATAAATAATTCAGTTACCACACTTCAACCATAATGCATATTTCAATGGGATGTGCAAAATATTAGGATGACCTCAATATAACTCATTACAGTTCAACAGCACGCAAATTACAGTCTACAAAATGAACATTTAAATAAATCAACATCTCTGAGTTGTAAACTGAATATTATAATGCTCATGAAGGAGGCTTTATTGAAAGACTGTTGTATTTATCAATGCTGTCAGAAGCAAAGCAGCTGCTGAAATTTGGCTGGGAGAAGAACATAATAACAGCTGTCCATATAACAACAAAAACATCTGAATCTTCTCACCTTTCTTCTGTATCTTTTGCAAGTACTTTGCTGGCTCTTGTCTTTTCTCCTCCAGCGTGAGTCATACTTCTGCGCCATTTCCAAATTCAGGAAGCATCAATTTCCTTGAAATAATGTCAACAGACACAAAATAATCCTCTGAGTACAAATAAGCATTTGAAAACTCAATCAAAAATCAATAATATAATCAAAATCAATATGCCTCTCTCTCATTCAGTTACATTATGTTTCCAACTGCAACTACTTCATGGACCATACTACAGTATATGATTGAATCCTATTTTCACATACAGACAGGCTACAAAGGAAAAACCAGCTTAAAGTGTCTCCGAAGTAAGGTGGGCAACCACACGCTGCTAGAACAGCTTCAGTGCTCCTTGACATTGATTCTCCAAGTCTCTGAACTCAACTGGAGGGATGAACACCATTCTTCCAAGTGTTTTGATTGTGATGGTGTAGACGGAGAGCACTGTCTAACACATCATTCCAAAATTCCCATAGGTGTTCACTTGGCGGGGAACTGGTGACTGTGAACTCATCGAACCATTCAGTGAGGGCAATAGGGGCATTGTCATCCTGGAAGAGACCACTCCCATCAGGAGAGAAATGTTTCATCGTAGGATAAAGGTGATCAGTCGGAGCAACTTTCTATTGATTTGCAGTAGCTTCTTCCTCTAAGGGGACAAGAGGCCCCAAAACATCAAAACATTCCAACTCCCAGAGCCAGCGGACGCCTGTTATTGGGGTGCAGCATTCATGCCTCTCCTTTTCTCTTGGGTGTATGCCACAGATGACCTCAACCACTTGAGAATATGGAGTGGGATGGCTCATCTGACCGTATTACTTTTTTCCACATCTTAGTAGACCAGTGTCATTCTATCACTCTCTATACATATCTTTTGGTTTTCATCTCTTCACTTCAGAGGATTGGAGAATCTATGCCATGGCCCATCGAAACCGTTCTGGTGGCCTGTGGTGCCCAAAGCCTCACTAAGACACAAAATGTTGGTTTTTCCTTAAATTAGCTAGGTTGTGTAATAAAGACTTACCCTACTACCATCGAACACACATGTAACTTCTATGGAAGAGCAATATTTACGCTGGACTGGTGTCAGAAATGGAGCTGCAACGATGGTGACACTAGTGATGACAGAAAAAACACACCTCTTACACAATTAATACATACCAGTTGGATTTACAACTTTTTGCATATACTAGTGTTACAGTAATTGGACAATTATACATTTGTCCAACTTTTCCTATTTAAAAAGCTGATGATGAAGATGAAGTATATAATCTTTTTTTTTTTTTTTTAAATCAGTTGTAAAATTTATGATAATAGATGGTTAGCATACTTCAACACTGGAAGTGTGCACTGATTTCACGTAAAAAGCACAGAAAAACAGCATTAGAAATGTTACAGTTATATCATTATCAATAATTTACCTGCCAAAAACCCACAAGAGGAAGTTTATTAAACCAAACTGGTATTTTGAGAATGAATAATTCCTGGCTGAACACCGCTGACAGTGTGAATAAACAGTTTTGATAAACCTAATATAACATATAGAGTATAGAACAAAAGCACCATTATTAGTTAACTATATTAACCTTTTATTTTTAGAACAGTTTTATTGGGGTAAATAGCCGATTCATATATCATATTTTCGCTAATTCAAACTTCACAATAATATATTTTTCATACTTCTGAGTACAATCAGCATAACTACATTTGATTGCTTTTAATGAATTATTAACTCTTTGGTAAAAGTAATCCACTAGATGTTTATCCACTCACTGCTCTCAGAGGTTGCACAAATGACCGCAAAAAGAACTGTGAAGTGTGACTCAGCGTTAGGACATTTCATTGGACCAGAGCGCTGTCCATTACACATGCTGCATTGTGATTGGTTAATTTTAAAGGTGGGCTGATTAATGTACGAGGAACACAGAGAGCGAAAGCGGCCAGAAGGAATGCATGAGAGAAACACCAGCTCGTAAAAGAAGGTAAGGTAAGTCTTTGCTAAGTTTCATATTGTAATAAGACAGCTCCCGATGTAAGACAGACATTGCCATCTTATGTAACTATCGGCCATCTTGTGTAACTAACCGACTGAACTTCAGCTAGCAGCAAGCTAGTGTTAATATGTTCACTGAGAACTTATTAACATAAGCATACAAAAAGCATTCAAAAAATCAGCTATTTACAATTTCGGACACAATGCTGTGATTTAAAGACGAAATGTCCGTTTTAAGCTCGTGTTTGCTAAAATTCATGGCGTGCTAAACTAATCTGTTCAGTAGCATGTTAGCTAGAAAACTAACATTTTTGTGGGGAAATGGGTGTAAAAAAAAAAAAAAAAAAAAAGGCCACAGGAAGAAGTAAAGCTTGAGCCTTGAACTTTCACATGTTAGATTTGACTCAACAGAAGTATCTACTCTCTACATCAGTTTAAACTATTTTAGAGTAGAGTTCATGTTAGGGCTAAGCGCTAGTTGGCTGCCTTCTCTTTAAACTGTACAGCTGAAGCTCTGTTTAATGGTTTAATTTAATTAAACTACATAACAGATTTATAACTATGTGTAAAGATAAAGAGAAAAAACATGACTTGCCTTGAGTTAGTGCCCAGCTCTGCCTCTCCACTCAGGCTGTGAGAGAATGAACTCCCGCGGGAAGGGAAGATGTTGTTTTGGCCACTCTCAGCTCTTCACTACACGGGTTTATTTTACGCGACTTCGACCACATATTAGCAAGGAAGGGATTGTGACTTCAGAATCTTTTATTCAGGTATATGAAATAAACATTTTTACAAGTCATAGAAATGCCTTGAGCATAATCTACTTAACAATCCATTCATATATAACACAAACATACCAGTTCAAGATAAAGCCTATACAATCAAATCCAACGTGGTTTCGGGACAATATGTGCGCATGCGCGCGCGCTTAGTTTCGTATGGTTTGGTTTCGTATGTGCAGTTTTGTAAGCAAGAGATTTTGTATTCCCGTAGAAAATGAAATAAAAATCGATCTCAGTGAACAATGAACAATCACATCTAGATATATTTCTTTGAAATTACACAGCAGTAACTTCATTAATCAGTTTTTTTTCCTGCATAATTTCAAAGTAATATAGTAATAATAATAATATAGTAATATAGTAATAATCATTGTGGTTTTCAAATCGGTGAAAATGGGTTGTGTGGGTACCTGAGGGTGTCCCCTTTGCAGAGAACACCTTTGTTATTTTTTTAAATTGTTATTTTTATTTGAAGTTAAGTGCAATTCTTACTGTGAAATGTGGTAATGATTTTCCACCACCACTGTTACTCTATGTAAGGAGGATTCATCTATAATTTGTGCTTTCTTTTATTCTTGCAGCCTACATCATGCGCTGTGGCACACTGGATGGATGGATGGATGGACACCAGTTGAGAAAACTAAGGTCAAAAAAAGCCTTGATAAACAAATGCACATGAAGGCCACAAAGACTCTATAAATTCTTGAATGTTTCACACCAGATGGATGGACATTTGTTGAAAAAATCCTCACATACAAATGTTGCATGAGGACCTCAAAGTTGCCAAATTTTGTATGTTGTACAACTGTGGTGAACACTGTTCTAAATACATAGTCATAGTGAGAAGATGCACATTTATAGTTCAGATTTTATTAATGATGCATGGGACAAGTTCTTGCTGTCTTACAAGTTTTAACACAGCTAACTAAAATGCTACATTGTGATTGTTTTGTTTTTTTTTTGTATTAATTTGAACAAGCTTGGGCCTCCTATTTCACACTCAAAACCACAGGGGTGTAGCATACTGCAAAACTCAAGTATATTTGTATCATTTCTATCTCTCAGTTCTTCAGCTCTCAATTTACCAGTCTGTACACTACCATTCAAAAGTTTGGACACATTTTCTCATTCAAGTGAAGGTGAAATTGTGTCCAAATACCATCCAACTGGTAGTGGATCTTCCATCAATCATCTATTGTCACAAGCCAGTGAGGGTGGCTGGACTGTGCCGTTGTTCCCTCACTCACGTTCCAGTGATATTACGAGATGAGATAGACCAGGACTAGCTTGTTCAGTAGCCCAGTACCTGTTATTGTACCTTAAATGCAATCTGAAGATATCTCCATTGTCAATTTTTTTTGTCAAGGTTCTAGCCCTGTCATTGTGGGGGGAAAAAAAATCATTAATATGCAGGGCATTGCTCTGCGTTGTTGTGTAGGGTAAACTTGGCCATTTTAATAAAGAGTTCATTTGTTTCAGCATTTGTGAAATTGTCCTTATATGGAGAAGAGTGTGTATATATAGTAATGGGAGAAGAAAATTATATATATTTGTGTGTATATATATGTATGTGTGTGTGTGTCTGTGTGTGTGTATGTGTGTCAAATGCATGCCTCACATATTACGCATATAGTAGCTCCGTACTGCTCATTTTCTTCTCCTAATTACAAGAAATGAGCCATCAATGAGACTGAGCAAGGTATCTCCCTCGAGTCTCAACTATGACTCCTGGTGCTAATTGCTTGTCTCACCTATTTCTCCTAGTGAATTTTAGGAGCATCATATGAGAAAGAGGTCAGACAAAATTGAAACTAAAATTGAAGTGCAGACAGTCACTTTCTTTCAAAAGTGCTCTAACTAATCTTGTTTACACTGGTGCTCTTCAAGCTGTTACAACGCTATACAGAAATTTTCAAGCGGCTGGGAGCTTAGGAAAGTGGTTTTTCTAACAAACTCATATAATCATGTGCGTGACATCTTCCAAAATGATATCACAGCCATAATATTATACTAGGACATGTATCTGACCTCAAATGATACGAAATATAATTGTTTACATTAAAATGAACAAGTTCCCAATGAAATATGGTAATGTGAAAAAAGTGACATTTGAAGTGCAGACAGTCACTTTTTTTCAAAACTGCTCTAACTAAGTTTGTTTACATTCGTGCAGTGTGCCCATGTACTGTGTTGCGCTTCGTCCTGTTAGAACGCTATACAGCGATTTTCAAGCGGCTGGGAGCTTAGGAAAGTGGTTTTTCTAACAAACTCATATAATCATGTGCGTGACATCTTCCAAAATGATATCACAGCCATAATATTATACTAGGACATGTATCTGACCTCAAATGATACGAAATATAATTGTTTACATTAAAATGTACAAGTTCCCAATGAAGAATGGTAATGTGAAAAAAGTGACATTTGAAGTGCAGACAGTCACTTTTTTTCAAAACTGCTCTAACTAAGTTTGTTTACATTCGTGCAGTGTGCCCATGTACTGTGTTGCGCTTCGTCCTGTTAGAACGCTATACAGCGATTTTCAAGCGGCTGGGAGCTTAGGAAAGTGGTTTTTCTAACAAACTCATATAATCATGTGCGTGACATCTTCCAAAATGATATCACAGACATAATATTATACTAGGACATGTATCTGACCTCAAATGACACGAAATAAAATTGTTTACATTAAAATGTACAAGTTCCCAATGAAGAATGGTAATGTGAAAAAAGTGACATTTGAAGTGCAGACAGTCACTTTTTTTCAAAACTGCTCTAACTAAGTTTGTTTACATTCGTGCAGTGTGCCCATGTACTGTGTTGCGCTTCGTCCTGTTAGAACGCTATACAGCGATTTTCAAGCGGCTGGGAGCTTAGGAAAGTGGTTTTTCTAACAAACTCATATAATCATGTGCGTGACATCTTCCAAAATGATATCACAGACATAATATTATACTAGGACATGTATCTGACCTCAAATGACACGAAATAAAATTGTTTACATTAAAATGTACAAGTTCCCAATGAAGAATGGTAATGTGAAAAAGTGACATTTGAAGTGCAGACAGTCACTTTTTTTCAAAACTGCTCTAACTAAGTTTGTTTACATTCGTGCAGTGTGCCCATGTACTGTGTTGCGCTTCGTCCTGTTAGAACGCTATACAGCGATTTTCAAGCGGCTGGGAGCTTAGGAAAGTGGTTTTTCTAACAAACTCATATAATCATGTGCGTGACATCTTCCAAAATGATATCACAGACATAATATTATACTAGGACATGTATCTGACCTCAAATGACACGAAATAAAATTGTTTACATTAAAATGTACAAGTTCCCAATGAAGAATGGTAATGTGAAAAAAGTGACATTTGAAGTGCAGACAGTCACTTTTTTCAAAACTGCTCTAACTAAGTTTGTTTACATTCGTGCAGTGTGCCCATGTACTGTGTTGCGCTTCGTCCTGTTAGAACGCTATACAGCGATTTTCAAGCGGCTGGGAGCTTAGGAAAGTGGTTTTTCTAACAAACTCATATAATCATGTGCGTGACATCTTCCAAAATGATATCACAGACATAATATTATACTAGGACATGTATCTGACCTCAAATGACACGAAATAAAATTGTTTACATTAAAATGTACAAGTTCCCAATGAAGTATGGTAATGTGAAAAAAGTGACATTTGAAGTGCAGACAGTCACTTTTTTTCAAAAACTGCTCTAACTAAGTTTGTTTACATTCGTGCAGTGTGCCCATGTACTGTGTTGCGCTTCGTCCTGTTAGAACGTTATACAGCGATTTTCAAGCGGCTGGGAGCTTAGGAAAGTGGTTTTTCTAACAAACTCATATAATCGTGTGCGTGACATCTTCCAAAATGATATCACAGACATAATATTATACTAGGACATGTATCTGACCTCAAATGACACGAAATAAAATTGTTTACATTAAAATGTACAAGTTCCCAATGAAAGAATGGTAATGTGAAAAAAGTGACATTTGAAGTGCAGACAGTCACTTTTTTTCAAAACTGCTCTAACTAAGTTTGTTTACATTCGTGCAGTGTGCCCATGTACTGTGTTGCGCTTCGTCTGTTAGATCCTTTAGAACGCTATACAGCGATTTTCAAGCGGCCTGGGAGCTTAGGAAAGTGGTTTTTCTAACAAACTCATATAATCATGTGCGTGACAATCTTCCAAAATGATATCACAGACATAATATTATACTAGGACATGTATCTGACCTCAAATGACACGAAATAAAATTGTTTACATTAAAATGTACAAGTTCCCAATGAAGTATGGTAATGTGAAAAAGTGACATTTGAAGTGCAGACAGTCACTTTTTTCAAAACTGCTCTAACTAAGTTTGTTTACATTCGTGCAGTGTGCCCATGTACTGTGTTGCGCTTCGTCCTGTTAGAACGCTATACACGATTTTCAAGCGGCTGGGAGCTTAGGAAAGTGGTTTTTCTAACAAACTCATATAATCATGTGCGTATTGACATCTTCCAAAATGATATCACAGACATAATATTATACTAGGACATGTATCTGACCTCAAATGACACGAAATAAAATTGTTTACATTAAAATGTACAAGTTCCCAATGAAATATGATAATGTGAAAAAAGTGACATTTGAAGTGCAGACAGTCACTTTTTTTCAAAACTGCTCTAACTAAGTTTGTTTACATTCGTGCAGTGTGCCCATGTACTGTGTTGCGCTTCGTCCTGTTAGAACGCTATACAGCGATTTTCAAGCGGCTGGGAGCTTAGGAAAGTGGTTTTTCTAACAAACTCATATAATCATGTGCGTGACATCTTCCAAAATGATATCACAGACATAATATTATACTAGGACATGTATCTGACCTCAAATGACACGAAATAAAATTGTTTACATTAAAATGTACAAGTTCCCAATGAAGTATGGTAATGTGAAAAAAGTGACATTTGAAGTGCAGACAGTCACTTTTTTCAAAACTGCTCTAACTAAGTTTGTTTACATTCGTGCAGTGTGCCCATGTACTGTGTTGCGGCTTCGTCCTGTTAGAACGCTATACAGCGATTTTCAAGCGGCTGGGAGCTTAGGAAAGTGGTTTTTCTAACAAACTCATATAATCATGTGCGTGACATCTTCCAAAATGATATCACAGACATAATATTATACTAGGACATGTATCTGACCTCAAATGACACGAAATATAATTGTTTACATTAAAATGTACAAGTTCCCAATGAAATATGGTAATGTGAAAAAAGTGACATTTGAAGTGCAGACAGTCACTTTTTTTCAAAACTGCTCTAACTAAGTTTGTTTACATTCGTGCAGTGTGCCCATGTACTGTGTTGCGCTTCGTCCTGTTAGAACGCCATACAGCGATTTTCAAGCGGCTGGGAGCTTAGGAAAGTGGTTTTTCTAACAAACTCATATAATCATGTGCGTGACATCTTCCAAAATGATATCACAGACATAATATTATACTAGGACATGTATCTGACCTCAAATGACACGAAATAAAATTGTTTACATTAAAATGTACAAGTTCCCAATGAAGATAATGATAATGTGAAAAAAGTGACATTTGAAGTGCAGACAGTCACTTTTTTTCAAAACTGCTCTAACTAAGTTTGTTTACATTCGTGCAGTGTGCCCATGTACTGTGTTGCGCTTCGTCCTGTTAGAACGCTATACAGCGATTTTCAAGCGGCTGGGAGCTTAGGAAAGTGGTTTTTCTAACAAACTCATATAATCTTGCGTGACATCTTCCAAAATGATATCACAGACATAATATTATACTAGGACATGTATCTGACCTCAAATGACACGAAATAAAATTGTTTACATTAAAATGTACAAGTTCCCAATGAAATATGGTAATGTGAAAAAGTGACATTTGAAGTGCAGACAGTCACTTTTTTTCAAAACTGCTCTAACTAAGTTTGTTTACATTCGTGCAGTGTGCCCATGTACTGTGTTGCGCTTCGTCCTGTTAGAACGCTATACAGCGATTTTCAAGCGGCTGGGAGCTTAGGAAAGTGGTTTTTCTAACAAACTCATATAATCATGTGCGTGACATCTTCCAAAATGATATCACAGACATAATATTATACTAGGACATGTATCTGACCTCAAATGACACGAAATAAAATTGTTTACATTAAAATGTACAAGTTCCCAATGAAGAATATGATAATGTGAAAAAGGTGACATTTGAAGTGCAGACAGTCACTTTTTTTCAAAACTGCTCTAACTAAGTTTGTTTACATTCGTGCAGTGTGCCCATGTACTGTGTTGCGCTTCGTCCTGTTAGAACGCTATACAGCGATTTTCAAGCGGCTGGGAGCTTAGGAAAGTGGTTTTTCTAACAAACTCATATAATCATGTGCGTGACATCTTCCAAAATGATATCACAGACATAATATTATACTAGGACATGTATCTGACCTCAAATGACACGAAATAAAATTGTTTACATTAAAATGTACAAGTTCCCAATGAAATATGATAATGTGAAAAAAGTGACATTTGAAGTGCAGACAGTCACTTTTTTTCAAAACTGCTCTAACTAAGTTTGTTTACATTCGTGCAGTGTGCCCATGTACTGTGTTGCGCGCGTCCTGTTAGAACGCTATACAGCGATTTTCAAGCGGCTGGGAGCTTAGGAAAGTGGTTTTTCTAACAAACTCATATAATCATGTGCGTGACATCTTCCAAAATGATATCACAGACATAATATTATACTAGGACATGTATCTGACCTCAAATGACACGAAATAAAAATTGTTTACATTAAAATGTACAAGTTCCCAATGAAGTATGGTAATGTGAAAAAAGTGACATTTGAAGTGCAGACAGTCACTTTTTTTCAAAAACTGCTCTAACTAAGTTTGTTTACATTCGTGCAGTGTGCCCATGTACTGTGTTGCGCTTCGCCTCCTGTTAGAACGCTATACAGCGATTTTCAAGCGGCTGGGAGCTTAGGAAAGTGGTTTTTCTAACAAACTCATATAATCATGTGCGTGACATCTTCCAAAATGATATCACAGACATAATATTATACTAGGACATGTATCTGACCTCAAATGACACGAAATAAAATTGTTTACATTAAAATGTACAAGTTCCCAATGAAGAATGGTAATGTGAAAAAAGTGACATTTGAAGTGCAGACAGTCACTTTTTGCAAAACTGCTCTAACTAAGTTTGTTTACATTCGTGCAGTGTGCCCATGTACTGTGTTGCGCTTCGTCCTGTTAGAACGCTATACAGCGATTTTCAAGCGGCTGGGAGCTTAGGAAAGTGGTTTTTCTAACAAACTCATATAATCATGTGCGTGACATCTTCCAAAATGATATCACAGACATAATATTATACTAGGACATGTATCTGACCTCAAATGACACGAAATAAAATTGTTTACATTAAAATGTACAAGTTCCCAATGAAGAATGGTAATGTGAAAAAAGTGACATTTGAAGTGCAGACAGTCACTTTTTTTCAAAACTGCTCTAACTAAGTTTGTTTACATTCGTGCAGTGTGCCCATGTACTGTGTTGCGCTTCGTCCTGTTAGAACGCTATACAGCGATTTTCAAGCGGCTGGGAGCTTAGGAAAGTTGTTTTTCTAACAAACTCATATAATCATGTGCGTGACATCTTCCAAAATGATATCACAGACATAATATTATACTAGGACATGTATCTGACCTCAAATGACACGAAATAAAATTGTTTACATTAAAATGTACAAGTTCCCAATGAAATATGGTAATGTTAAAAAAGTGACATTTGAAGTGCAGACAGTCACTTTTTTTCAAAACTGCTCTAACTAAGTTTGTTTACATTCGTGCAGTGTGCCCATGTACTGTGTTGCGCTTCGTCCTGTTAGAACGCTATACAGCGATTTTCAAGCGGCTGGGAGCTTAGGAAAGTGGTTTTTCTAACAAACTCATATAATCATGTGCGTGACATCTTCCAAAATGATATCACAGACATAATATTATACTAGGACATGTATCTGACCTCAAATGACACGAAATAAAATTGTTTACATTAAAATGTACAAGTTCCCAATGAAATATGATAATGTGAAAAAAGTGACATTTGAAGTGCAGACAGTCACTTTTTTTTCAAAACTGCTCTAACTAAGTTTGTTTACATTCGTGCAGTGTGCCCATGTACTGTGTTGCGCTTCGTCCTGTTAGAACGCTATACAGCGATTTTCAAGCGGCTGGGAGCTTAGGAAAGTGGTTTTTCTAACAAACTCATATAATCATGTGCGTGACATCTTCCAAAATGATATCACAGACATAATATTATACTAGGACATGTATCTGACCTCAAATGACACGAAATAAAATTGTTTACATTAAAATGTACAAGTTCCCAATGAAGAATGGTAATGTGAAAAAAGTGACATTTGAAGTGCAGACAGTCACTTTTTTTCAAAACTGCTCTAACTAAGTTTGTTTACATTCGTGCAGTGTGCCCATGTACTGTGTTGCGCTTCGTCCTGTTAGAACGCTATACAGCGATTTTCAAGCGGCTGGGAGCTTAGGAAAGTGGTTTTTCTAACAAACTCATATAATCATGTGCGTGACATCTTCCAAAATGATATCACAGACATAATATTATACTAGGACATGTATCTGACCTCAAATGACACGAAATAAAATTGTTTACATTAAAATGTACAAGTTCCCAATGAAGTATGGTAATGTGAAAAAAGTGACATTTGAAGTGCAGACAGTCACTTTTTTTCAAAACTGCTCTAACTAAGTTTGTTTACATTCGTGCAGTGTGCCCATGTACTGTGTTGCGCTTCGTCCTGTTAGAACGCTATACAGCGATTTTCAAGCGGCTGGGAGCTTAGGAAAGTGGTTTTTCTAACAAACTCATATAATCATGTGCGTGACATCTTCCAAAATGATATCACAGACATAATATTATACTAGGACATGTATCTGACCTCAAATGACACGAAATATAATTGTTTACATTAAAATGTACAAGTTCCCAATGAAATATGGTAATGTGAAAAAAGTGACATTTGAAGTGCAGACAGTCACTTTTTTTCAAAACTGCTCTAACTAAGTTTGTTTACATTCGTGCAGTGTGCCCATGTACTGTGTTGCGCTTCGTCCTGTTAGAACGCTATACAGCGATTTTCAAGCGGCTGGGAGCTTAGGAAAGTGGTTTTTCTAACAAACTCATATAATCATGTGCGTGACATCTTCCAAAATGATATCACAGACATAATATTATACTAGGACATGTATCTGACCTCAAATGACACGAAATAAAATTGTTTACATTAAAATGTACAAGTTCCCAATGAAATATGATAATGTGAAAAAAGTGACATTTGAAGTGCAGACAGTCACTTTTTTTCAAAACTGCTCTAACTAAGTTTGTTTACATTCGTGCAGTGTGCCCATGTACTGTGTTGCGCTTCGTCCTGTTAGAACGCTATACAGCGATTTTCAAGCGGCTGGGAGCTTAGGAAAGTGGTTTTTCTAACAAACTCATATAATCATGTGCGTGACATCTTCCAAAATGATATCACAGACATAATATTATACTAGGACATGTATCTGACCTCAAATGACACGAAATAAAATTGTTTACATTAAAATGTACAAGTTCCCAATGAAGAATGGTAATGTGAAAAAAGTGACATTTGAAGTGCAGACAGTCACTTTTTTTCAAAACTGCTCTAACTAAGTTTGTTTACATTCGTGCAGTGTGCCCATGTACTGTGTTGCGCTTCGTCCTGTTAGAACGCTATACAGCGATTTTCAAGCGGCTGGGAGCTTAGGAAAGTGGTTTTTCTAACAAACTCATATAATCATGTGCGTGACATCTTCCAAAATGATATCACAGACATAATATTATACTAGGACATGTATCTGACCTCAAATGACACGAAATAAAATTGTTTACATTAAAATGTACAAGTTCCCAATGAAGTATGGTAATGTGAAAAAAGTGACATTTGAAGTGCAGACAGTCACTTTTTTTCAAAACTGCTCTAACTAGTTTTGTTTACATTCGTGCAGTGTGCCCATGTACTGTGTTGCGCTTCGTCCTGTTAGAACGCTATACAGCGATTTTCAAGCGGCTGGGAGCTTAGGAAAGTGGTTTTTCTAACAAACTCATATAATCATGTGCGTGACATCTTCCAAAATGATATCACAGACATAATATTATACTAGGACATGTATCTGACCTCAAATGACACGAAATAAAATTGTTTACATTAAAATGTACAAGTTCCCAATGAAATATGATAATGTGAAAAAAGTGACATTTGAAGTGCAGACAGTCACTTTTTTTCAAAACTGCTCTAACTAAGTTTGTTTACATTCGTGCAGTGTGCCCATGTACTGTGTTGCGCTTCGTCCTGTTAGAACGCTATACAGCGATTTTCAAGCGGCTGGGAGCTTAGGAAAGTGGTTTTTCTAACAAACTCATATAATCATGTGCGTGACATCTTCCAAAATGATATCACAGACATAATATTATACTAGGACATGTATCTGACCTCAAATGACACGAAATAAAATTGTTTACATTAAAATGTACAAGTTCCCAATGAAGTATGATAATGTGAAAAAAGTGACATTTGAAGTGCAGACAGTCACTTTTTTTCAAAACTGCTCTAACTAAGTTTGTTTACATTCGTGCAGTGTGCCCATGTACTGTGTTGCGCTTCGTCCTGTTAGAACGCTATACAGCGATTTTCAAGCGGCTGGGAGCTTAGGAAAGTGGTTTTTCTAACAAACTCATATAATCATGTGCGTGACATCTTCCAAAATGATATCACAGACATAATATTATACTAGGACATGTATCTGACCTCAAATGACACGAAATAAAATTGTTTACATTAAAATGTACAAGTTCCCAATGAAGAATGGTAATGTGAAAAAAGTGACATTTGAAGTGCAGACAGTCACTTTTTTTTCAAAACTGCTCTAACTAAGTTTGTTTACATTCTTGAAGTGTGCCCATGTACTGTGTTGCGCTTCGTCCTGTTAGAACGCTATACAGCGATTTTCAAGCGGCTGGGAGCTTAGGAAAGTGGTTTTTCTAACAAACTCATATAATCATGTGCGTGACATCTTCCAAAATGATATCACAGACATAATATTATACTAGGACATGTATCTGACCTCAAATGACACGAAATAAAATTGTTTACATTAAAATGTACAAGTTCCCAATGAAGAATGGTAATGTGAAAAAAGTGACATTTGAAGTGCAGACAGTCACTTTTTTTCAAAACTGCTCTAACTAAGTTTGTTTACATTCGTGCAGTGTGCCCATGTACTGTGTTGCGCTTCGTCCTGTTAGAACGCTATACAGCGATTTTCAAGCGGCTGGGAGCTTAGGAAAGTGGTTTTTCTAACAAACTCATATAATCATGTGCGTGACATCTTCCAAAATGATATCACAGACATAATATTATACTAGGACATGTATCTGACCTCAAATGACACGAAATAAAATTGTTTACATTAAAATGTACAAGTTCCCAATGAAGTATGGTAATGTGAAAAAAGTGACATTTGAAGTGCAGACAGTCACTTTTTTTCAAAACTGCTCTAACTAAGTTTGTTTACATTCGGCAGTGTGCCCATGTACTGTGTTGCGCTTCGTCCTGTTAGAACGCTATACAGCGATTTTCAAGCGGCTGGGAGCTTAGGAAAGTGGTTTTTCTAACAAACTCATATAATCATGTGCGTGACATCTTCCAAAATGATATCACAGACATAATATTATACTAGGACATGTATCTGACCTCAAATGACACGAAATAAAATTGTTTACATTAAAATGTACAAGTTCCCAATGAAATATGATAATGTGAAAAAAGTGACATTTGAAGTGCAGACAGTCACTTTTTCAAAACTGCTCTAACTAAGTTTGTTTACATTCGTGCAGTGTGCCCATGTACTGTGTTGCGCTTGTCCTGTTAGAACAGCTATACAGCGATTTTCAAGCGGCTGGGAGCTTAGGAAAGTGGTTTTCTAACAAACTCATATAATCGTGCGTGACATCTTCCAAAATGATATCACAGACATAATATTATACTAGGACATGTATCTGACCTCAAATGACCTGAAATAAAATTGTTTACATTAAAATGTACAAGTTCCCAATGAAGAATGGTAATGTGAAAAAAGTGACATTTGAAGTGCAGACAGTCACTTTTCAAAACTGCTCTAACTAAGTTTGTTTACATTAGTGCAGTGTGCCCATGTACTGTGTTTAGCCGTCCTGTTAGAGCGCTATACAGCGATTTTCAAGC